>PXOD01000337.1:0-88912 GCA_003012165.1 Paramyrothecium roridum
CCCCCCCCCCCCCCCCCCCCCGCCCACTGTGTGCTATGGCAAATGGCGGGCATGATTTTTAATCTCCAAAAAACAAAATGATGATGAGGGTTGACGGTGCATTCTGTCCCGCTTGGCCCAACTGGGCATAACGTCAGAAGCCAGAATTCCAAGCTCGTCGTCTGTTCTTGGGGAGTTTCGACAACTGGCGCCGAATAAAAATGGGCGCAAGGGCCACCCATGGGGCAAGGCAGGCGACAAAAAGGTAAGGTACCGTACCTTAGGTATGGATGGTCCAGTTTAGGTAAGGTACCTTACTGTTGTGGTCTGGAGGTACCTTACCTTGGGTACCTTGAGGTACGCTTCAAGAGCTCTTTGGGCCAAGGATCAAGGGAGTTGAGGTACCTTCGGCAAGGCAAAGTATCTGCGTTGGGAAAAGGGTGACCCAAAAAAGCAAGGGCAAAGGCTCCCATGTCCCTGCGTCTGTGTTTTGTCCGTCCGTCCTATCCGTTCTTGGTTGTTGTGCTTTGCTTGGGTTTCCCTCATGGTTCCTCCCGAGCAAAAAAGGCAGCCAGCCAGCCAGCCGGTGTTTGCAAGTTGGACTGGGACTGGGACTGGGATTGATGTGTGGGAACCTGTCAAAATGCTTGTCCAGGGTACCCCTGGCTCACTTTGTCCCAGCAAGGGGGTGGGAAGGGCCACAGACGCACAATCCTGGACCCCTGGGGCAATCTGGAACGCGGCCACGTTCGGTCGGCTGGGCGTTGGAACACCCCCTCCCAATCCTTGGGAATCTCCCCTCCTTCTACGCCCCGCGCCCACCCCTGACCCCTGGCAGATGCTCTGCGAGGCTGTACCAAGTATAGTAGAAGCTTGCGAGGCGAGGCCTATGTGGCGCCGTCTAGATGAGATGGGAGACGTGAGAGAGAGGGTGTGGAGGGAAGTTCGCTGTTGTGTTCAGATGAAGCCATGTCGAAAAGAGAACTGGAAGCTCGCCTATCTTGCTAGTCGCCACGGCTAATGCTATGCCACCTTGCCTTGCCTTGCCTTGCCTTGCCCATTAGCTGGAAAGCTTGCCTGGGTTCTTCATTGGAGCATTAAGACGGTCTGAAATCCCGCCAACCCGAGTTGCGTTCCCAAGCCTCCGTCAGCTGGCTACGACCCCAATCTACCCTGCCGTTTATTATGTACTATATCTACATGTTGTGTAGCCCTCGGTGTGATATGATGTGAGGTGATGTCTGGCAATGCGATTGCTGGTAAATTACGCAGCTTACGTAGGTAAGGTAGATAAGTGCATCCTGCATGCAGAGGAAGGGGGAGGGGGAAAAGACGGCAACGTAACCATCTACAAACCAACCAACCAAACAACCACCTCTGAAACCTTAACTCCAACCTCTACCGTGGTTTTGGCTCTTCGCTCCCCAACTTTTCGCGGCTCCTGACCGACCGACCCAACGGCCGCCCGGCCATTAGTCAGGAACGTGCAACTTAGGCGGTCCTCACTTTAGTTGCTTGCCGCGGACACAGATGAGCGAGCACGTCTTGATCGTTCATCCCAACCCAGCGCCAACCAACCAACCAACCAGCAACTTGCGACCGCTAACAAGCATCATCCCCGTCCTATATGGTCCCCCTGGGGGCACAAAATCTCACACGTCACGGCCCATTCCTGCGCCCACTTCTGCTTCCTAGGTTCATCCCTTCCCCGCCAACTCTTGCAACGCTTCCTCCGTTCCTCGCCTCTGCTCGTTGAGGAGACGACGACGCCGATGGGCATCGTTGATCCCAGTACAAAACGTGGCCCTGCGAGGGAATGGTTCATGCTGGCCTGCGCTCAATGACCGTTGGGGGAACTGGAGTTCCCGTGCGTTCCTGCATAACGGGGCCTTATGCCTCGCCCTATCTAGGATTTTCCTGGAGCCATCTTCCCCGTTCTGCGAGCGTTCGCATAGTCTTCCATTTCCCTTTTCTCGAGCTCAATCTCCGGGCTCTTGGGCCGTATCGTGACGTCTGCTCCATAAATCCATCTCTTCTAGGCCAGTACCCCTCCCTCCCCCCCCTAACTATGATCGACTTACCGTACTTTCGCTCTGGCTATCCCGCCCACTCTAAATTCGGGGCTAGCAAGCCTTCTCCCGCTCGGCCAGGGCAATGTCCATCATGGGCGCCGAGCACTCGCACACTGACAGGGGCACCACCTGGCTTTCTCTCAGGCTGCTCCCCTCTCCCAATTCCTCTGCACGCACTAATCGTCGTGTTCCCCTAGAGTGGGGTGGGGGGGAAGGGGATCACCCTAGCTAGGCTCGACCCTGGTCCTCCGAGGTACACCACGCTTGACTGCGAACAGACGTATAGTCCGGCACGTTAATAAGGCAGTGCCGCAGATGGGCTGCGATTTGATGGCCTCTTTGGTTATGGTACAGTTCTCTTCCGACCTCGATAGCTGTGAAAGAGGCTAGTCCAGCCAGCCAGCCTTGTCTTGCCCTACCTCGTCGTTCCAGCTCTACGGGCCTTGGAGATCATGAACACCACCACCACCATTACCCAAACCACAAGCCTGTCTCGGCCATTGTGTAGGAGGCTTCCGGTCGGCTCCTTTAATTCGGGGAGGCCTGGGCAAAACCTCGCCGTACCCGCTTATTAGATTGCCGCCCAGTGGGCATTGAACACTGCCGCGCTATCGATGGATGCCCGCTGGGCCTCGAGGTGCTTAGTCCCTCCTCACGAGCCTCATTCTTACCATTGCTTCCAAAACCCCCTTTTTTAGCTGCTCATCCCATCTTCGTAGCCCGTATGCGACGGGAGAAAAGGCATGACGAAGCTAGAAGCTTGACGGAAGATCATGGGCTCTTAGTGGATTCTTATTCAGCAATGCGCATCGTGTGCATGACTCGCTCAGCCGCCGTCCGCTCATCGTTGCCGTGACATCTATGCATGGTGCGACGAAATTCTCTAATCTCGCACGCCTATCCGACCGCCGACTCCCTGGGTGCGATGTTCGAGTCTTGTTGTTTTCAGCCACGTCACGGCTGTGACTTGAATGGTTGTGATCGCTTAGCCTGGACTTCTTCATTTGACTGCGGCGATGCCTTGTGCCGCGTGGCATGTGCACTAAAAATTAGCCTCTGCATCGGGGCGACCCTGCGTTGCGCCGTATCACACTCACTTGTGCTCTTCAAGGCAAAGCTTGTACCGTCCATTGACGATGCTGTTCTCATCAGTAACGACCGTGGCGTATGCTACTGAGCCGGCAGCTGAGGTCACAGACGAATGCGGAAAGATGCGTGGTGAGTGAATTTGATTGATTGAATTCATGTGCCCTTGAGGGCGCTTTCTGTTCATAGATCCAGTGACGCCTGTAAATGCTAGCTTGGACGCCGCCTTTTGTCTCAGTTCCCCAACCCCTAAACCGAAAGCATGATAGGTCCCCCCCCTTCCAGTATTAGTACTGCTCCCATTGATACACCCCGTTGATTTGGCAAGGCCATGATCTCCTGTCCATCCCAAACGCCTTGCATACCGTGGTAATAAAAGCAAAAATGTGCCAATGTTTTGTTTGTGCTGGCGCACTGATTCATGCGTAGACGAATCGGAGTAATTGTGTTGGTGGCTGTTGCCAGGATGAGCAACCATAGCATTTGCAGCGCGTAATGCAGGCTCAGTGCTCCCTGTGGGCAGGGCAGCCTCATCTCACTCATGAGATGATGTGCTGTGTTGTATTAGTTTCTTTATGGGCAATCCATGTACCGGTCAGGCCGTAAGCGCGGATGCACCGCTGCCAACTTCAAAACTGTGACAACCGCGCTCGTGACGCTTCATGTTGCTGCGGACACTGAAAGCCTTGCCGCAACCCGCGTGAGGGCACTTGAAGGGCTTCTCCCCGGTGTGAGAGTGGCTGTGGATTCGGAGACTGCTGGGCCGGCTGAAGGCTTTGTTGCAAGTCTGGCAGATGTAACGATCCTGGCTTTGTGGGAAAGGGCCTCCGTGTGAAGGGTTCATGTAGTGGTGGTGATGCTGCCAAGGGTGGGGGCCAGGTGCCGGCGGCATGCCTATCGGCATACTCAGAGGAGGAGGAAATGATTGAGGAAGAGGTCGTTGGTATTGAAGACTAGGCATCTGGTGTTGAGGAGGTGCAGGAGAGTAATAGCCGCCCATTGGTGGTTGGTTCGTGTAACCGGGAGCGTAGGGCTGCTGGCTGTAAGGAGTTGTGGCAGCTGGTCGAGGCATGCCAGCTGTGGAAGCTTGAGGTCGCTGCTCCATCTCAAGTGGAGGTGTCGTCTCGGGGTAATAACCCGTGGGTGCAGAACCGCTGGAGAACTGGCTCACTGACTTGCTCGTCGGGGAGTAGCTGTCAAAAGAAGCATCTGTGCTCATGGGAGGTGACGGAGGCATAATCTTGGGATGCGCTGGCTTCGCATGGTCTGGGCCACGTTGAGCATCTGGCTTTGCGTACGATAACTCTGGTCGACGTTGTACGAGGTCTGTCAACGAACGAAAGGTCAGATCTTAGTTCACAGAGGAGGAGGGGCGCCGGGGATGATGGCGCGGCAAAACTCATACCTTCCAGTCGAGAAGAGGGTCCCAGCGAGGTCGGGGAAGATTCGCTCGTCGGCGAACCGGCATCGGCCAGACCCAGAAGGTTGGAGATGGAAGGTAGCGAGCACCGAGATTCTTCCATTGGGGGCGACGGAGGAGGTTGAGGAGGCTGTGTGAAACTGGTGTATCGTCCGCCTTGAGGCATGTGGTAGTGTTGAGGTGACAGTAGAGTGGTTGCCATTTTGCAGGAGCGGCCTATGTCCCAAGTCTATCAGGAACGGCTCGATGTTCAAGACGAGTTTCGTTGGTCGTGCCGGCTGGACTTGAAGGAACAAGTTTGACGATTGGAGTTGGGAGGATATTAGTAGGTTCAAGAGCGCAAGTGTGAAAGTTGTTGCTCGTCAAACAAGGTGATGAAGGCGAAGGTAGAGAATGTGTGATTACGTCGAGGAGGATGAGTATGAGTCCAAAAAGGGATCCCAAGGCTGAAGGATGCTTTGGGGGTCAAGAAAGTATAAGTACTGGATGTTGACAAGAATGGGGCCCAGGTTGTCCCAAATGAGGACGCAGTGGGCGGGTGGGAAGCGGTATATCAGATCTGTAAATCACAAGCGATGATCCCGGGGGAGGGCATGCTGCAAGTCCAGGTAGCAAATTGGGGTGGGGTCGCCGTGCTGGGACGGCTATCCTGTGAAACTGTCAGAACCTGGGACGAAAATGCTCATCAACCATCTGTCCCAACGCCCAAGGTGGAGGAGGCAGTTCGGGACGGGGGCGTGGGTGTGGGCGGAATCGAGCAGGGACCAGATGAGGAGGGCGATTATCACGTCAGGGCGTGTTCCCAGGTAGCGGGCGACGCTTCGGGACACCCTCCTGTGACTGCTGATGTGTCGACGATGCACAGGAATCAATTCTACTACACACACCTGGCTTCCGAATATCGTGTCGAGACCAGATGGCCCAGGCAGAGAGTCGAAACCCCAGATGGACCTGTCTTGGGGGGAGGGGTGTCTTCGGAGTGGGGGCCCCGCAGGGGTGCGATATGAGGAAGGGGAGGCTAAATTCGACCCTAAGCTTGTCATCATGGATCTCTCTCTGGTCAAACGGTCGAGTGGGTACCTACACCCAGATGAGGAAGGGATGTCCCATCGCTAGAGATCCCGCTTCCCTGTCACGGGTTTCTCCATCGCTTTGTCGACGGCTTGTCCCTCACACTCGCAGTCTGGCATGGCCTTGCCTTGCCTTGCCTTGCCTTGCCGCGAATGCGCGATCGTCTCGTCCCATCAAACCATGCGGGCTCTTTCTTCATGCTGGGTCGATGCATCTCTGCTGCACACCGGAGAGAACTTTGACTGCACACCTACACCACCCCGGTACCGGCCACCCCTCCCCCCTCTCGGCCGGTACCTATCAAAATCCGTGCTCGGGAGTCGATTTCCCGATTAGGAGTTCATAGCCGTCCCTCAAGCATTTTGCTCACACCCCTGGTCAACTCTCTGTGCGCTTGCGACACCGGTTCCCTCAGATCCTCATTCTATTCCTACACCACGAGCTCTGGCGGTACGGTACACTATCGTGCTGGTCCATTTCACTCTGCAGATGCAGTGCGGTGTCCCTCAATCTCTCCGCGGGAACATGGTACTGTACTGCGCAAGAAGATCCAACAAACGGTAGATCTCATAGGAGCCCCCTTTGTGCGACCGGATGACCGGGTTCGTCTTATGCCGGAATGCTCACTTCTGGGCTTTCTTTGGTAGGCCTTCGTCTCATCCTAACAGCTGGCTACACACTGTGGCAGCGTTGCCATGCTGCTGATGATTGCACTCCAACACTGAGGTTCCAGCTACGTTTGAATCGTCACACGGCTCTTCAAACACCAATAAGTGGTCCATTTCTCGACCAAGGCCGACGCTGAAGTTGTGCCAAAACCAGCCCCGTCCAGCATGGTAATGCGATCAGCAACAGCCGTTTGGTGTCAACACAACCTTGCCCTGCCAAGTGTCAAGGTCTTTGCGGGGCTCAAAATAACAATAAAACAACGTGACTAAAGCGCCCGCGTGTGCATGTATGCATAGCCGTGGGCAACCAGGAATTGATAACCGATTTATGATACAGATCGTGGTAGGGGAGGGACGGAACGTCTGTCCTCCCTCCCTCCCTTCCTACCCACGTCCGATAGAGGGAACTCGTTCTTCCATTGGGAACTGCAGGAGAATTCGGGTTATAGAGCTCCAGGGCGGTGTACATATCCGCTAAGCCAGTCTGGCACGTAAGAAGGACGACCAGCGTTTTATTGTGAAGACCCAGGTCATTTTCAGAAAATGATGGGCGTGATGCGGGTCGACTCACTTTGAAACGAGCGAGGAACGGGCTACTTGGGACCTCACGGCCAGATAGATAGCGACGTTTCCCTCAGCCCTCCGTGGCAAACCATGCTCCAGAGGATTCGGTCCCATACATGATCAACTAACAATAAACGCTAGTGTAAGTTTAAGACCTAGGGAGGTCCGAGTAAGGCAACCAAAGGAGCATCCTGAGGTTCGTCGTCGTACAGAGTAGTCGATATGGCAAGGACCGCCCCCAGTCAAATCCCAAAATCAGCTATTACAAGGTTGGCGATCTGTCACGTCCGCGTCAGCAATCTTCATGACTACGAGGCGCAATGCACAGATATTGGTTAAGCAGGTACGGGAATACCCTAGCTCAATTGATAGGCGATGGGTTTTGTCCAGAGTGAACTTCCATGAGTCTCATGGCTTGTCGTCAAGACCCTTCTGAGACATTTTAACGTTATGTCTAACACTAGTCTTGGCAGCACGTGCTGTCCTCCCAGGCCCGGTTGCTGCTTGCGCTCAACTAGGGCCTCGGCTTGTTGATCGTCTGCTAACCATTCGGTCCAGCCCCGCAAGGGAACACGAGGCTTGGGCGAGCCTGAGATGAGCGCCCCGGGGGCACGTTGCCGGCAGACTAGCCTGAAGGGTAGCTAATCGGGCAGCCTCAAAATATGGTGGCTTCTTTCGATACATAAGCCTGTCTCGGCAGATGCTGTTCATAGCGGCGGCGTCGCTATTTAGCCCATCGCCAGCTCCATTATACTGGGTACGGGGCAGGCTAGCAAAGTCAAACGCAGCATTAATAAGTCTTTACTAACAAGCTTTTCCTGCCATTTACTAACGGCTCTCGTGCCGCTCGGTTTCTCCAATGTACCGAGCTCCGTCACCAATTTTTTTTTAATAGTGTGATACGATACCGGGAGTTGAGGAGAGCCACACAATGCAGCGGCAACACCGTCCTCAAGATCGTTTCCAATGGCGTCGGCGCATTCGACCATGAGGTAACCGAGGCAAGGTGGACTGAGGCGGTGCGTTGAAGTACTGTGGTAGGTAGTAAGCAGTCTTGAAAATTCGACACAGCATGCTGCCGCGTGAAATGGCCCTTGTTGATACAGGGTTCACAGGCGGTGGCTGAGAATGATACCTAAATCTAGGCTGCGGCTATCCCTTTGAGGGGGAGGGGTGTCGACTGCCTTGCCGAATCCCTTGCACGACGGTCGTACTTCGGTGGCTCTCTGTTCGATCCTTGTCAGGTTCTGGGGGGGAGGATTGACAGGTGTTGGTGACCTCTGATCAACAATGCTTCCAACTCCATTCGGCCTCGCATCCGTCTGGTAAGCCAACACTTCCTGGGACTGGCCATGTCTGGTCATGATGTTGATTGCTCTGAACCCTTCCGCGTGGTGTCTTTCAACCAACGAAGAAGACAAGACCACAAACGCCACGGTGCCAACGTGACCCGCCCAGAGTGAGGTGTCAGCGCTGCATCATGATCATTATTCACATCTGCTCGTCCTGGGAGGTGCCTCAAGGTTTATGGCAGTGCAATCGTATAAAGCGAGGCAACGCTTCATGAATCGTAGCCTGCATTCCCGGTGTTACTCTCTCGACCCTCCAACGGTGAAGCCAGCAGTTCCGCGGATAGCCAGGTCAAGCGTCGAGCTAAGAGCTCAATCTTGAGGGACGAAAGTACCGTTTAACGTATGGCACTCGTGCAATTGGCGGTCGGGTAAGGGCCAGCGTCATCATCATCTGGGGTTGTGCATCAATGTGCCGCCAGCGACGGTCAGTGCTGCTCAAGAAGGAACAGGCAAAGCGCAGCGCAGAAATCCGCCATTCTGGGTAGATCTAGGGATCACTAGGCGTGTCTCTTTCGGTAAGTGATCGAAAGATTTAGTGCCGGGCAGAGTTTCCAGAATAGTCTAGCGGTGGAAGCGCCAACTCGTCGATCATGGCAGGGGCCTAGGAAGCCACGCGCCCAAAGAACTGCTCCTTTTTGAATGTGGGCTTCCCCGGTACGGTGCACCGCCATGGACAAATGCATCGTTGTTGGTGTGCACTATCAAACCGGAAGGAGCATCGCGGGAGGCGTCAAGCGTGACGGGTAACGGTTGGGTCGGGAGAGCAGGAACGGTAAGCCACGTCATCGTGGCCGGAGTGCACGTGAAGACGTTGGACAGCCAAGGGTGGGTGGGCAACGGAGATCTTCCTTGAAGGAACGTGCTTCCGACTCTACTCTGGCCTTGCTTGGCCTGGACCTGGACCTGGTAAAAAGCGAGCCGGGTTTTAATTTGAACCCTTCTTCATACAATTCACGTATACCTACCCTATAATACAGTATGCTATGGAATGGGCACCTAGCCACTTGAGGAACGACGACCCAAGCCGCCAATTTAACGCAAAGGACTTTACCGTCGCCTGACTGTCGTCACGGTGGTCTTTTAGACGGCGGCGCTTGGCTGCCAGTGGGCTCGGTATAAATAAAGCACGAAGAAGGAAGGATGGATGGATGGATGTATGCAGGTATTTAGGTCGGATGAACGATTCAAGTCGGGACAGGTCAGACCTACTGCTACCATGCGCAAGGTACAGTAGTGGCCTGCTTAACACGCCGTACCTTTCTCAGTGCACCCACCGTCCCTTTTTTACCGTACCTACAACGGAAACGAGCCTTACGGGGTGGGGACGGCAGCCCCGCTGGAACTGAAAAGCCACTGTTCTTCGTGGCTCGAGCGGCGTCGCGGGACGTTGAGCGTAGCGACTCACCTTACATAAGGCGAGGCTATGCACGAGGCAAACGGCAACTTCCGCCAGAGTGCCAACACTAACCAGCAGCTAAGGACCAGCCGTAATTGTTTCATCCGGCTCGGCTTCATCACGACTAAGGCATTGATCTCCCATGAAAAGAGCATCCGCACCGGCGTCGCTCCGACACGACACAGAGCCGTTCGTCCACGCAGGCGCCGCTCCACCAGCGGACGTCAACAATCGTCTAGCCCTCGTCGCCGACGTTGCACTGGATCCTGCGTCCGCCCACGACACCCTTTCATTCAAGCGTAGCCCGTCTTTTCCACGCCGTTCACACCCTTCCAGAGATGGCAAGATCCCATGGCGTTGGTACCGAGGCACGCCCTTTACTTGGGAAAACAGCTCAGGTGCTGCGTCACGACTCCATACTCCATACTCCATACTCCATAACCTTGCCTGGCGCCAGGGGGAGGGGATCTAATTAATGTAAACAAAAAGTAAGTTCAAGCCTTCAATCCACTGCGACTCCTGTACTAGCGTAGGTCCGTGTCGTGCCTCGCCTCCGCCGAACCTCGCCTCGCCTCGCCATCTCAAATCTAAGCCATCTGCATCACCATTCCGCAAGTTTAAGCGCCTCCTTGTGGGCATGGATCGGGTATGTATGCGAAGAACCCAGGTCTTACGGCCCAAGATCAGCCGACACTAGGAACGGAAACATGGTAATTAGTTCGCAGGCTTCAGACATCCATGATTTTCCCTGCCCGTGGCGATCAGCCAGGGGTCTTCCTTGCTCCTGGCGTCCTTGACCACGCGAGATGTGGACTAGGCCTTGCTCGCGGCACAAAAGGTCTCGTCATGGTGTCATGGTGGTCTGACCCTTAATTTTAGCCTGCTACGTTGGATGTGCGCTCTGCCTTTGCTTTTTTTACGCTGGCATACTTACTCACGAGTTCGCCTTCGTCGTTGCCGTCGTCGTTGCCGTCGTCTTGGCTCTATCATCACGATCTAACGGGAAAGTTTTGCAACTAGCCCTTAACGTAGCACCGGACAGACTTGGAAAACGTTCTCTCTTCTCCATATCGTTCACCATCAGCCCGCTTTACCGGCTACACCCCCCCTGGAAGCTTACCCGGCTTTTCAACTTGGAGGGATGCCCTGACAGATCGCTTCCCTTGTCCGCCACCCGCAGGCAGGGTAACCTATCAGCACCGTTCTCTCTCCTCCACTTGCACGATATGATTTCCTCTTTCAGAACTACCCTTGTCATGTTGGCCCTCAGGCTTATCCGATTCCGTGCACACACTGTTTGATTCATTGGGCAGAGCGACGTAGTCTGGCTGCAACCGTCACCAGAATCGTACGACTCTGTACCCACGGTTGCTCCAGGATCACTCATATGTACGTTTGCATTTGCCCTTGGCTCCCGTAGCCCAGAGTCTTTGAGCTTACCAAAACTCGCGCAGACGAAGGTGGTGTACAGCAGACCTGAGGGCGACGATGTCACCCTCCGGTCGCGTACAGCTACGACCGTCGTATCCTTCCGAGATTGTCATGGACACCGTCTCAGCCGAGGAAAAATTGCAGTCATGAGTCAACGGTGCTCGCTCATTAAATTTTTCAGAAGATACCATTTACGAGTTCACTGCTTGCCACCATGGGAGTTTTGTAGGGCTTTTCCCGAGTTGTAAAATTCTTCCGAATTCTCAAGCCAGGCACGACATCGGCGGCCTAAGGTTCCCTATTCACTGGTCCTACTCAATTGTATGGGGACATCATCGTCATAGCAGCTCGCGACATCCTCGCAACCCGATATTGAGTTACTGACCCATTATTCGGTATTCCGAACAGGATCTGCCACCCCCCTTCAGGGAACCAAGAGCCTCATGCACCTGGTCAGACAAGTTTGGGTGTCATTCATGCCCTTGCCAGAGGCGAAGGATGTTAGAGGAGGGGCGTGACCCTTCATCATCGCTGCCTGCATTTGCTTCGCTTCGCCCTGCTGAGAGCCCCCATCTCTCGGGGTGAAAGTCAAGACTTAGCCTAATTGGACGAGATATCCAACCTCCTTGGATTCATTCGATTGGTCCCAAACTCTCTTGCGGCCGTTCTATTGCTCAAACCGAACCGAGCATCTATTGGGTAAGCCACCGACTGCAGGATGAACACCCGTCTGCAACACACCATCCTCGCGCTTTCGTGCCGCCATTAGGAAACCCGGCAGGGCGGGTCATACTTGTCAGATCGACGCCCGAGATACTCTCTACACGCAAGTTTATCTCACCGCATTTATTAGAGTGGTGCCCAGGAAATCTGCATATGATACTCCGCCATGCCGTGTTCTGCACCTGACCCCATCGCCGTGCAAGATTCGCTTGTACAGTATCCTCTTCTGCCTTTTTGTTATCGTTCCGGTTATCGGCTACAGCGTGCCAGTCCTTGTGCTGCCTCGAAGCACATATCCAAGATGGCCATTGGAAAGGACTGTCCATCTCTCGAACCACTGGTCTTCTTGGGGAAAATTCATAAGCCTCTTCTAAGCATCCAGAGTGTTCGCTTACGCCTCGAATGCAACCCCTCACCTAGCCCCGGGTTCCTATCCTGCAGCATCCGGTCTGGGATGTGGGTGGATTTACCTGGTGCAGACGGTACCGCAGATTCGCGGTTGATCATCTGCACATAGGTTTGTGTGGGTGACAAGAAGCAGTCATTACAGTAGGTACCATGCACTGTCTAGATTCGTGGGCCCCGTTACCATCCGTCCGAGATGAGAGAAAATCTGACGGAACCCACCCGCGAGATTCCCAAGCCTAGCTCGAGAGCACCTGGCTGGTACGCAAGCATGGGAGGCGCCACGCCCCGACTGGTTAGCTTCATGATATGGTGGCCCCCGTCGTGACTCGAGAGTTCTTTTCCATCATTATTGACACACAAGCTTGGCTCGAGGTAATCCTATGGGACCTGAGGGATTAGGTGAATTGTGTGAGAGCTTGTCTTCAAACCCCGATCATGGACGTATGCAACGACCATTCCCATCCCAACCTGCCAGCATATAGCCATAGGACAGTTTCCGGTCTAATGCGCTTCCTGACATGCTGCCATAACATTGCTAGTCTTTGTTGAACGGCGCATTTTTGGGTGGATTGGCCCCAACAGGCTCGATGTGAGTGGGTTTCGTATGGAAGCCGGCAGTCCAGGCCCGTTGCAGATGAGGCACCACGTACTACCTCTTAGGGGCCTCTATGCTGCTTGACGAGGTTACTACAGGCACATCTACCAATCCCCAAGGCAAATGACGGATCATAGATGGAAAAAGACTGGTCACTTTGGGCGTCAGACGACGCGGGAAAGGACCTTCTCCCCGGCTCGATATGCATCTCTTCGATATGGAGGGAAAAGCAATGCTACCGATCTCCAAGCGCCCACGGCGGGAAGCCACACATTGGTGGCGGAAGTTGTCCTTGCGAGCATGCACTGCGATCAACATCAAAACCATAAACTCTAACTTCAGATTGAGGGGCCGTCTGGTGTCCACGAACAGTTACCAGTACCCTTCTTCTTAGCGGATTTCCTAGTCCAAGAAAGCTGAATCTGTGACACTCCTACCCAACAAGGCGGCTATGAGGATCGTGATAATGCCAGTAGGGGGCAAGAGTTTGGAGCCATTGGCTGGCTCGGAGAACCCCCGGCGCCCCAGCTGGGATTCCTCCGGGATCGCCTTTGAAGCGAGCTGAATGTGAGTTGTCATTTGCAGCGGGTGCTTAGTCTCGCCTGTACAGGACTCCGTCCAGCAATCCATCTGGCCACAGGCAGGATCGTGACCGCCATGACTCCCGCCCCAGCATCCGCCCTGATCAGCGTTGCCTACAGTACATTAGCGAACCAGTCTTGATACTGTAAGGGACAGCCAGGAATGCCGGACCGCGAAGGCGGGGCTATACCCAAGACCCTAGGAATGAGCTAACAAGGCTCCAAATCACCATACACGCCTGGGGTAATATGAGACGAGTACAGGCAGGTGAACTGGCGCCCCTTCCTCAGTTTGTGGTGGCCTGTGCGCCCGTCAGTGAAGCCTAATGATCTCGCTTAGCTATTGGCAGCTTGGGAAAAGTAAGTACCAAGAATGACAGACGTGTTCCCCATTCTGGTCCAGACCTCTCTACCCGCAGCATCGAGCAGAACTGACAGAAGCGCGACGGCACGAAGCGTGATCTGTTGCGTCTTCATCCCGCTCGACCGGAGCCCAACGGAGGAGCGGAGCCATAATCGACTGGATGATCGACGCGATGTACCCAAGGGGCTAGCACTGCAACTCGTTCATGGCCTTGAGCACGTCGCCAGTGGCATGGCACAGGAGAAGAGCTTTGCTTTCGATGTGGTGGATACTATTAGGGGCGATGATGCAGGTCATTCATATCGAACCTGCTCCGGTACGGAGCCGCATATCCTGCCGACAATACTAGTGATAGGGTAGAGCAGTGGAATGCCCCAGTAGACTGGGTGCTATTTCTTAGTCTGGACGAAATGTTGGTCCTCCAAGTGGGACGATGCGGGTTTGGATGAAAGGAGTAGGGACACAAACTCTCCTGACAAGGATCATGCTATGGATCCTCGACAGGCATCTGTTTGGCCGATCATTCTACGTACCCTAACCTTCACCTTGTCCAAGTACCTCGAGAGGACCAATATAGCGGCGACTTAGGTGCGGCAAAGTAGATGAGAAGAGTATATTGCTGGAATTGCACATCAATACCAAGATCAGCATCGAGACGGAATTCCACCACTTAGCAAGTCCCTGACTCCGTCACCTTCATCAATACCCATGCAGAAGGGTGTATTCACTAATGACCGCATCAATCAAAAGCGCCCATCCGTCTTAGGAGTCGATCTTAAGAAAATCTGCGTTGTGTTGTCATCAGCGACCCACAAAAACCGTTTCTGTCCCTTCACATCCTAATGGCTGGAAGATGCCTTTAAAGACCGCATTGTGACGAGATGGAAATCCTTTCGGCCACACCCTCGCTGAGTTCGCGATGCGCTGTCCAATGTCATCATGGACGCTTCCTCCAACGGAATTGGCGTCATAGCGATGTCTTGCTTTGATCCGTGACAGAATTGGAAGCTCTGTGAAATGAGGGGGATCTTCAAAGCAAGTGCCGCCTTCTGGGAAGGAGGCTGGCGTCGATCTCATGGGCACTAGGGATGTGACGCTCGGGTTAGATTGCTTATTCTCTGAATGGTTGTTCAATTCTGATTGATGGTTCCGTGGCGTGTGCCATAGAGATGAGGACCTGAAAGCTCGTTCGAGTGGTAAGCCAGATACAGCCAGGCGGCAATTGGTCGTACGTCACACGGAGCCTTAATCATCGATCGCCACAATCATACTGCCCCTAATCGTTGTGGATGAGGCCCCGTGATTTGCTTGTCTTTCCACAATTACTTCGTGGACGAGCACCATAGGTTGGGTCTCGGTTATAGAAGAAGCACAATCAATGCAGCCACAAGACAAGTGATTTCTACTCAATTGACCTTTTCAGCCGTGTATGTGATCATCTGGTGGTTCAATATGTCAGAGACCTACTCTCTGTCTTCTGGACAATGCTGATGGCAGCACGATTTGTATGCGTCTCCAAATATCGCCTCGTAAGCCTGCTCTGTGACATGGAAGTGACCGCTTTTGCTTTCACCAAGCTCGCTTGGCACGTGGGGGATGAGCTTCCGGTGGAACTCCTCACAGAATTCGAGGTACTTGACTGGCGAGAGCAGATGTGTCCTCCACACTAAATCAATATCGAGGGTAGGCACCAACAGAGTATTGTGATTGTTTGCAAACACCGATCGTATACCGGACCACACCAAACGTAAGCTTAGAAAATTGCAATAACGTAGTATTGGAATACGTAGCGCCTTATCAAGGTGCTCGTTGGGCGGCCCCACGCGGAATCGGGAACATTGCAGCACTTTCAACCCGAAGTCCAGTTGGTCTTGAACAGCTTCATGAAACGCGAATTTGACCATGCAATCGCCTTCCGGGGTACTTAGAATGACACTGCCAGCCTTGTGAAGATAGTAACCCGCCAATTCCTCTGTGGTATCATCTGGTCGAGAAGTAAGGAGAAATGAGACGGATATCTTCATCAGGTCGATAACAGTGTGTTCTCCTAGGACCCGCGAGACCTCAACATTGATGTCAGCTGGTAGGAACGAATCATCACAGCCTGCTCGTGACAGGATCTCCAGCTAGTGTAAAGTTAGCAATTGAAACGTCTTGAAGGGCATTGAAACCTGCCAGTATGGTCCAGTTCCATTGTAGGTGTTCTAATTTTAGCTCTTTCACCAGAGTGTTCCATGCCTCCGGCTGCTGTAGTATGGTATGCCAAATCATGAGTACATCCAACTGAGGCATCAAGTGTCGTAGATCGGTGCGTAAGGATGCCTCGGACCATGCTTCAAATCGCCTGACCGCCATGTTGACGTAGAAGGTCCATGCTGACTCTGGATCAATCTTGTATTCACGGGCCAATTTCCTTATCATCTCGCGATCCTGAGCAAAAAGTTTGAGAAGCTTCAAGTGAGCTATGCATTCCTCTACCTCTGGCGAGGGAGTATGAGCATACGCCGGGTGTTCAAATGAATCAAGGCATAGAGCAGGAGTTGATGACAGAGATCCGGGGGGTTGATTGCGGGAACCACTAGGAAGGTATCAGTCACTTGAGTTCACCAAACAGTGCCAGCTAACCCTGAACTGATATCGAACCGATAGATCATGATTGAGGAACCGAGCCAGGAGTATGTTCCAGTTGAGAGTGGAGGGCAAGAGGAGAAGGCGAGAACGACCACGGTTTTTTTTTTTCCCCAAGGTTTTCTACCATACAGATCGTCTGAGGCGACGAGAGCTTTAAGGCACAGAACTTTATAAAGGCAACCCATAAAATATAAATCAATAAAGGTTATTCTCACTGCGTGTGGCTCGGACATTGCAAAGTATATCATTGTCAAGTCACCGAGGAGAAAATGCACACGTCTGTTGTTGACCGAAAATGAATAATACCTCGTGCCATGATGTCAAGTCAACGTCTATTATAGGCTTGTCAATCTGAATAGCCGCACCGGGCTTGCACATGTGTTCGTTACACTTGAGGACCCTTATTTTTTGACTTGAGATTCAATCATTTGTTTCACCATAGGCTGATTGAAAGATCCGCAGGGCACCTCGCCAATCCAATTATAGTGAGCCTGTTAGGAGAAAACTGAAAAATGCTAGGGAGGAAAATGTATTTGAGGATCACTTTAGACCCAACAAATTGAGTCGGTGATGCATGGTGATGCTATAGAGTTTGCGTTCAGCATGGTGTTGAGATCACTTGGCAGGTACGTACCTGACCGATCGTTACTAAATTTTCATTGGCCATGGCTGTGAATAAACCATTAGTCATGCATTTTCAACCATTCGCGCTGAGCGGAACGTTTATCCAACCTCAGCTTTTCCAACGTCGTGGAGTAAGAGTTCCGAGACACACGCTGGTTTGACCCGCGCATTGCTTCTTTCGCTTCGCCTTGCTTTTGCTTGCACAGGGAGCATGCGCGAAATAGCGGGGAATGGTGATTCCCGGAGCGGCAGCTATCCGATTTATTTCTCTGCCTCGTTTGGGTAGCAGCAAAACCCACACGTCATTCCGCCATCCATCGTCTGCATGAGTTCACCCGAAAACCCGACCAAGGCTTGTCACAACTGCCGTCGGAAGCGGCTCCGGTGTGACCGCACCTACCCGCATTGTAAGAAGTGTCTCGTGGCTGGAAGGGAATGTCTCGGCTACGGAAATTTGCTCCGATGGACCGGCGCCGTTGCAAGTCGCGGCAAGTTGGCGGGTCAAGCGGCGCCGCTACCCCTACAGAAAGGCGCAAAGCCGGTCGTTGAATTCAAGTTCACTGGTTCCGCTTCGGCTCTGTCCTCGGCATTAACCGGAGCAGAGAGTCCAGAGGTCGTTGAAGATATTCCCGAGTCCGAGATTGTAAGGCGCCTAAGCTCGGAAAATGCAATCTCGGGTCACGTTGCAAGCCCATGGGTGTTGGCCGACCCTCTCTTCCAGGACTTGAACCCTTCTTATCGCTATTATCTTTCATACTGTATGTGTGGTGCTAGGATGCCAATGCTCATCAAACATCTAACTTTGTGTCAGTTACAACTCGTCTTTGTAAGGATTTAGTGTCTTATGACCTTCCGGAACGGAATCCATTCCGGTCCCTGCTGCCGATGACAAAGGCAAACCCCCTATTGCAACACGTCATAGTCGCTGCCTCAGCGGTGCACCTGTCCAACCTTATGTCGCCGAAAATCCCACCGTCTGTAATGCAAGGGAGGAGACTACTGCCCACCAATCTTGATGCTTCGCAGAAGGCGCTGGAACACGCACTCGTGGCGAAACAAAAGGCGCTACGACTGATGAATTTTGCTCTGAAGGATATAAAATCTGTACCGGCAGATGTGATTCTAGCAGCAGCTTTATTTTTTGTGAATGTCGAGTTGATGGAGTCTGGCAAACATGGCTGGAAAGCCCATCTCGAGGGAGCAGGTCAGATCATGGCTGTGTTGCAGCTGACTGATGTGCCCAGCAATGACTTACTAGACCACCTGCTCTCGGACTGTTTTGTGTAAGTTGTGACCCATTTCGCATTGTGAGGGAGCTCTATGCTTATATTTGTAGATATTTCATTCTAGCCTCAGCGTTTCAGCCTCATACCTCAGATACGGCGGTGACCTCGTCGTATTTGCAGTCCTCCAACATACCGCTGGTGCTCCAGAAGGCCGCTGCCAACAGTTACCAGTGCTGCCCGCCTGAAATTCTGGACATCCTGTACTCCGCTTCGAGATTATCCAATACGTGCACAAATGGCGAAAGCTCGTCCGAAAAGGCAAAGGCTGATGCGGCTGCTCTGCTCCAGAAAGCGTTAGAATTTGACATCGCAGCATGGGCGTACGATGTGCGCAACATTCCATACCTCCAGAACGTTCCGGTCCAGAGCCGCATTCACACAAGCACGGCCCATCGGCTCGCTGCGTGCCTGTACATCTTGCAGGTTGTTCCATCCCTGGAGGCCGTCGTAGGCGCCAATTATGCTGATGTTCTAAGCCAAGAGCTCTATGAACAGCTGGCGAGCGTGCCGGATGATGACCCTAATTTCAAAGCAACGTCCTGGCCAACGTTCATCGCAGGAGCGCGGGAGACAGACCCATTGAAGCGGACCTTGATCATGGATCGGTTGCAGCGTCTTATGGTTCAATACCCATGGGGGTTCATGTACACAGCTATGGACACACTGCGCGTGCTTTGGGGCTTAGATGGGGAGGGGAAAGGCTCAAAAAGCTGGGTTCAGACTCTGAAGGATCCAGACTTGAACTTTCTCATGGTCTGACGTGCTTTACCAAGCAGTTGGTAAAAACAGGCACTATTAATTTCATTCGTTAGTTATTACCAACGAACTAGCCGAATAAAATTTGAGGAAAACTCTTATGATTTTCTATTAATCGAAGAATATTCAGTAAATATATTCATAGAATAATACTTTCAAGTTTGAAATTTTTGGTGATTAGAGAGGCTGCTACTTATTGTACTGTCTGGTGAGAACATTTTGACTTTTGCGGTGCCCTCCCACCCTTTTTGCTAGCCTCTTGCCACAGAGATACAAAATACCCTATATGTATTACTATTAAGATCCAGGAGATCCTGTCAGGGGTAACTTCTGCAAAGCTAAGTTACATGCAAGAAGTCAGAGGCTTTTGTGATTGTAATAAATTGACCGGAGATAAGTCGTTATATCCGAGCGGCGCATCTAGTTTGAACTATCTGACGCTTCAATCTGGACTATCAAGCCATGTTTACCAAGCGCATGCAGGGTTGGCCGACACCTGGCGAGTCGAAACCCAGGAGTAGAGCAAACAGCAAACACCGGGAGGGATCTCTATATAATCAGCGTCTTTCATATTTGTCATGTCAAGGAAATGTATTCGTGATAGGTTTGCCAGAATACAGCCTCGAAACTCTGGTACACTTCTACGAATTTCAAGGTTTTGTCTACTGTTGAGTTCTGCATCTCTGGCCTTACCAGAAAAGACGGAACTGGGCATGGTTTACTGTTTTGCTGCTCAGTTTCTGATCCTGGACACCACGATGATGTGAGCAGAATATGGGTGCAAGCAAGAGTGGCACCACTTTGCGAGATGCAAACTCTGAATCACAAAAGTAGGCTTGACAAGCCAAAGCAACATGGCAATCTGCGGACATTGCCTTCAAAGCAGATACATCAGTAATAGTGATACAGAGAGCAATATGACGGGTGATTATTTGGTTTGTTTCCGCCACGCTACATATTGTCATCGCCGTGGCATCACCTGGAGCTCTCATGTTGGCATCACCACAACAGTGATTCGATGTGTTTGGCCATCGATTGAATCACTCTAATCAAATGATTATCTCACCACGTATTTGTTTGAGGCTCTCGTACCAAACCGATTAAACCAGGCAAGATGGCCTGCGAAATGAACCCTGTCTTCGGCCCATCTTCTGCTCCTAGTGGCGGTTGAGAACTCGAGTTGTCGATCAAACCTCACGCTTCATCAGAAAGTTTCCCGAAAATTGCATTGGTATTACATGCGTATATTGTAGCAAATACAGGCGTTGCAAGCATTGGTTGGAAGCGTCTTCAACATGTCGCCAGTGGTGACCCAGCAAACATTGCCAACTGAAAACAACACAAGTGTAACAATGCACGAACATTGTATGCCATTATCATCTCCCAACAGCAAACTAATACCCAAGGCAAAGCTCAGGTGGGTAATAGGGGTACACAGTCAGGAGTATAAGAACGCGATTCTGCTGCTCCAAAAAAGCCGTGCTGGGCAGGAGACTCGGCTGGAGCTCCTGGATCGAGCTCGCGAAGCCTGGCTGAAGACGAGGCGTGCCTACCAAGTTGCCTGTTAGAAGCAGACGCCTGGATCGTTCGCTCACGAAATTCTGGACGGAAACGACCGAAGTCGAAAGCCAGTGTCAAGCAAGACTGTTCGCTTTGTGGACAGTCCTGTTATCTACAAATTAGATGACGATGTTGATGAAGCGAACCGTCTTGTTTCTCGAGCGGGACTTGCTATGTCACGGCCGGTAGGAAGGGGAAACCTTCACAGAGCCCGTGACACTGACTTTTCCGTAGACTCTAGCAGTACAACAACAGTTGGCACCACATCAGCTGAAGTTGTGGTCGCGACCCAAGCCATGGCAGGCTCTACTTCTCGAACAACATCAAGACCAAACACCCCTACAGCTCGGAGAAACTAGGCCGGCTTGGGCAGCCAGCTTGATGCAACTAGGGGAGGCGAGCCATCTACCTCGCCAAGTCCCACTTTCAGATCCTGCGAAACTACAGCCCTTGGCCGAGCGGTGCGCAGCAGCAAAAGCATTCGAAGAGGAAGTCTCCAAACAGCTGATAGCGGTACGAAGCAGGTTTACTTGGGCGGTAGAACCGAACCCTATCCTACTCACCGCACACGACACAGCGCGAGACGATGCTTCGAGCGAGGAGAATCTTAGCCCAGCCAGTTCTTTGCTTGTCGAGGTTCCCACGAGAGCACTGCTTCGTGTTGAAGATGGTGGAATCAGAGCTACTTGGCGGAGAATGCGAGGCCTCTCGACCCAGTGCTTCCCCTGTATCTGCCGGGGAAGCCATTCACAGCATTGAGAAGGAGAAGAAGCCTGAATTACACACGGCTCAGGAGTATCCTAGAGTTACCTGTGTTCGGATTCCGCCCGAGTCAACGCACAACCATCCACTTACAGAGTCGACTATACGACCAGGCTAACAGCTTCGGAGGAAAAGGTGTATGTCGACGACTATGCTGGTGCTCATGTAGCTGCTTTCGTCTAGGAAATTACATTGCCCAATTAGCCTTGGACGCCGCACACTTCCGGATGTGAAAAGCGGCATAACATGATCATGGGGCTATACTAGGCCCAAAACCAACACAACCGACCTCAAGGGACACACCGAGTGTTGCATCACATCATTTGGATCTACTCTCACCGACGTGTCACAGCAGGGTCGGTCTGCATCGGAAGCTGACCGTGGCCGCTTCGGTCAGAACCCGAATTGGTAGAAAAAGTCCCGGAGCAGCCGTGGTAGTCGTTGAAGCCGTTGCATCTGCAGGCCCAGACCTTGTGAGCCTTGCCGCGCCGGACGGGCACCGCGGAAATCATATGTCAGCCATGACCTATTGCACCGATGGCGTATGCGATGACAGACCGGAAGGCTTTGTTGCAAGACGCGATGCAAGGCGCGCGCTTGGTTCAAAAGGAGACGGCATCCTCGGGCGCATCCGCGAAAGGTATCATGCAGCCGAAGGGGAAGTCTCACAAGTAGGCTGTCAGGTGTCTCTCTGTCTCGCCCGGCAATGCGAGCGAAACATAACCAAATTTCAGATCATGCAGACCTTGCGCATATGCATAAGGGAGGCATTCATTGGCCATCGTGAGGCGCAGGCAACCGCGCTAGAAGCGATCTGGAAAGCGACGAACAAGGGGCAACATGCAGATCAGCTTGCGTTGCAAGTGGCTGCACATGGCGCGTTGCAATGAGCGGAGCTGCCTTGACCGGTCTCAAATTGCAAACCACATGAGGTAGCCGACGCTGTTGGTGGGTTGCATGGGTTCGCGATGGTGAACCACACACTACAGTACCGTCTATAGGCTTAGTCAATTGAAAACATAAACTTGTCATCTTCGTCATGTGCCCCGCGCGACCGTCTCGCGCACAATGAATGAATCATCACGCGCTGGCGAAATGGAAAAGGTGGAAGCACAGCATTGCCGTGCGCTCGCCGCAAGGCTGCCATCCGATGCCAGGGTCTCGGGGAGCATGACGCGAAGTAATGCATGCTCCTCGCCCGTGAGGTGTTGCTTATGTGCGTCGCTGCTGACCACATGAACTTCTGGGCAAAGTAAGATCTCGGAGATATGGGATTATGCTGCAGGAAGTTGCTTGCTGCGAACTCCCAAATCTACATGATCGCCGGTTGCTGATCCAGCGTAAGCCCCGATCACGGAGTTGAATGAGAAATGCCCCGAAGGGGGATTCTGCGCCAAGTCAGACATGCCTCGTAGAAGAATTGAAGCACACGAGGCAACCGGAAGCACTGTACAGTATGAGTAATGGAAGCCAGGTGCTTGACCACCACCACCCTCATGCCGCGTTGCGGTCCGAGCCCTGGTTCAGGCAACTTGAACATGGCCCTCCTACGCACCGTCCGTGGGTTGCCTTGCGTCGAGAATGATGTGATAAACCCCCTCCTTTACAAAGAAAAGAAAGGCGTCGATGGTGACGAGGAGGAGTTTGGGGCATATAGCATTGCCAGGTTGGCATAAAAATGCAGAAGCGAAGCGCATCTATTAATAGTTTAGAGGGTGGAATGAGGCGACTCGCGCGCGCGCGCTCAGAGAGGAATGAGGAATGAGGAATGAGGAATGAGGAATGAGGAGGCGATGGCATCATGTCGTGGGCAGGTGTAGTCCAAGGCATTGTACCTGTACCGTAACAACGCCTGCAAGCAAGTTGGGCAATGTGCAGTTTTCGGTGTTGAATCTAGCCACAGACGTTGGTTGTTTTCTCCAATGCCATCGACCTTGATGACGCACATTGTAGCCCCCCCCCTTTCCCTTTCCCCGTCAGGCGGTCCATCCATATCCAACCTCCTCAACTCGGGGCTCAATTTCCGCCTTCACTCCATCTATGCGCTACCGCAGGCGAGCGGCTGCGGGGGAGGTATTCATGGTGCATAATTGCCTCTGTTGAACCCATAGGCCGCCTCGTGCCGCTGATCAGAAACGGGCTGCAGTCAACTCGAGCAAGATGAACAAGCCAGCTTTGCCGCAGACAGACAGTTTGGCCCCCGACCCACGGATGGTGCCGAACGGTTAAGGCATCATATGATAATCCCCACTTGAGAATGCATGCACCTCGGATATTCATTTAAATCAGGCCAACAATGTGGTTCATTGTCCATTTCGCTGACCCTTTCCTCGTCCTCTCTCTCTCTCTCTCTCGCCGGAGTTGAGCCCTGGTCCCCGAAAGACCGGTGTGACCCTGTCTCCGTTCTGAAACGCAGCAATGCTTCCATATTTGACTTGCAACTAAGGATCAACTTACTGTACAGTACTAGTCGACAAAGTCTGGAATCCTGCGAGGCACTGGGATGCCATGCGGTTGCCTTGCCCTTGCAGATCGGACTGAATCCTTTTGGGATGCTCCGCCAAATGATCCTTTGGCGACCGCAGCATTCAATCTCCCCCCTGCTCTTTGACCCCACGTTGGCAAAGAAGTCGCACTACAAATCTAATTGCTCTTTTAGCCTTACAAGGGAGCTAGCTGCATCTCAAATCACCGTGGCCAATCAAACGTGCAGCGCAATGGTTCGGTTCGGTTCGCAGCTCTCCACTTACTAGAGACAAGGCGCACTCAATTGCTAGGAGGGCTTTGGCCGCCTGGTCTCTCGTTCCATCTGTTGCCTCAGCTTTGAGATTTCGAGGCGCCGCTACCGGTGAGGCAACTTGTTGCCTTGCTTCGTATCTGACACGAGGGCCAATCATGTCGTTCCATTGAACACCAACCATTCATCGATCACCGCGATGAGCGTTCCAGCACACGCATCGTTCAGCCTCGTCACATTTACCCAACTACATGTGGAAATTAGATTCCGGACTCTCATGGCCTACTGTAACCTGTCAGGCGGATATGCAGGGGCAGCCAACGGCATTGGCTGGCTCTAAAACAGTCAGTGCACCGGGCTTGCCGTCACCCTCAGTCAATGGGTTTACACGACGACGCTGCTTAAATCGCCCTTTTGGAGTTTTGTGAATGCAACAAGAGAGCATCACATGACGCAGCAAGTGATGACAAGGGCACCGGTTCGGTTTTGCCGCCGAGCTGCGGTCGACTTTCCGCTTTGGGTGGTTGTTGTTGTTGTTGGTTGGGGACATTTGGCTGCCTGCGCAATGTTACCTTGCTCAG
Organism: Paramyrothecium roridum; assembly: GCA_003012165.1. NCBI lineage: Eukaryota > Fungi > Ascomycota > Sordariomycetes > Hypocreales > Stachybotryaceae > Paramyrothecium > Paramyrothecium roridum. Next base: position 24,648 of record PXOD01000337.1, read on the forward strand.
ACCTAGGTTTAGTTATTTCTGGACCCAGACAACATTCCAACACGCATAACTAATTTGATTTTAACGAACCAACATTTCAGCTAGACGGGCGTCCAAGCCGTCAGCCGATAGCCTGGTTACTGAATAATACAATCGGTGTATTCGAGGCAACAAGGAGCAACATGCGGGACTTTGGCCAGTCTTAGAATTTATTGAGTAACGGCGGTCACCATGCTTGGGCGAGTTGGACAATTCCGGGAGTTCTCCATTCTCAACGGCTATTCTCTCTGCTGTCTTGTTTCCTAGTTGCGCTTTTGGGACCAGACGGCTCGTTCCCAAGCTTACTATTAACTGACAGGCATTGTAATGTAACACTTTGCCAAGTGTTTCTGTTTACATGTTGTCGATGGTTGTATGCAAAAACGGAGTGAGACATGTCGGTCTCGTTATCTTCTTCTATCGGTGCCTTCCAGAGCTTTTGCACGTCCATAAGCAACAGCTAAAACGCCAACATGAAGCGATGAGCAGTGCAAACAGTTTTTGCATTCAGCCACTGTCGTTGTAGACAGCAGAATTTTTCTCACACATGAAGAACTTTGTTCATATTGTGTTCTGTGCGGAATTCTACGTTGTTGAGTCCATATTAGTGTTCATGTCTAATAAGTATGTATTTCCGGCTGGGACCATACAAGTCTAGAAGTCGATCAGTTACGAAATCGTCTAATTATCAAGTCTCACATAATGGAGCAAACTTTGAAATAGTAAGCCACTTTATTGCCATTAACTATCATCCCCTTCCTACAGAAAGGTGTTGCAACGTCCTAACTGGACTATGTACAAGATGACCCAGGGCCAAAATCTGCAACGAGAGAACAGAAGCCTGGTATCGCCTTACGCCTTCCATGCAAATTCTACCAATAATGACCCGGTGTAAATGCCTATCATTGCGTAAATGAAAGAGGAGAGAGATGCGACTAACAAACTGCCACATCTCACGTAAGTGTCGGTCAATCGACGGTGAAAACTCGACCCTGAGGAGCCAGAGACTGTGGGATAGGGGCCGAGAACAAAGAGAGGCAATCTCAGATGTGTCGCGACAAGCCTTGCAGCCTTGCATCGATAGACGTATCCGATGATAGGTCTAAGTCAGGTCATATGGTCGGCCATAGAACATGAGCTGGTAATCAGTTAGTTGGTGCTTCGCATAAGAGCCAAGCAAGCCCCTTACGTTTTCCTGCCTGCGCCAATAATCATCCCATAAAAGTTGGTCCAGAAGCTTATGCGCGTAGGACTGCTGCTGCATTCTTGCGCCAAACACAAGAACGCAACGCAAAAATGCAGCAGCAGTTCTGGGAAAGATTGACTGGAGTGTTGTAGGCAAGGCTGCCTGGGAGTCGAGTCTGTGCCCTCCAATGCCACACCTTTAAGTTGCGTTTGCTGAGCTCAAGCAGCTCCTGTTGTATACTCTCCATCCAACTGCACGTCGTATTCCGAGACCACATCGAATTTGCGCTCCTCGTCCTTCCAGATGAGCCACTTGCCACACCTCGCAATCTTCCTGCCCAACCACAATATTCGTTCTCTGCGGTCACCCACCATAGACGCCAGCTCGAAATATTTCTCGTCTTCATCAATTTTATCATTGTTTAGCCACCAGTCGTTGGGAAAATACTCCTCCGCGTAGATAAGACCGCGCATCGCGTAATCTTCTGGCAACGGGCGCGGAATCTCATTCTTAGGAGGACGAGGGAAATCCGGACTTTCGATCCGGGACGTTGCCTCGCAAGACTGCATAAGAAAGTTGAGCATCACAGCTGTGAGCTTCCATGGAAATTCTTTTTCCAGGTGAGCCATCGCTGCAGGATAGCTCGCCATGTGGGCCAAAAACACAAACGTAGTGTGCAGATAGGGGAATGTATTGACATCCCCCCATCTGCGAATAACAATTTCGTAAATTTTCATTGAGAAGGATAGTGCTTTGGTGAACGTCTCTCCGGGCCCTTGCTCGGTGATTGTACTATTATCCATCGTCACATCAGTCTCATCCGGGCGCTGAGACATGGCCCTCATTAAAACGTTAGAGTCGGTGCCATATTCAAGCAAAAGGCAGCCGATAGCAATACCAATGAAATATCTAATTAGGTCAGCATCGCCCCCAACAATATGAAGTCCCCAACACTAACCCTGCTTCTGACCATTTCTTTGTGGTTCTGCCAATATGGCCGTCGAGGAGATCAAGGAATTCGTTCATCGACAGCTCGAGCTGATCCTGGCACTTGCCAGAGATGAGAATACCGTGGGCCCGAACAAAAGCTGCATCAATGGGCTGAAGGCGATTCGCGTTCCCATTTAGCACGGGATCAAAAAGAGTCATAATGCTCTCCCGCGCGCTTGGAAAAGGAATGGGAACGCAAAGGGACTTGGTGTAATAATAAAGTTGTTGCAAAGCGTTTGGTCTCGCCAGGATGGCCAGATGATGATATAGTCGTCCAGTTCGCGGAGACTTCTCGGAAGCCTTGCTGTACCAATATTTAGAAACACCCGTCCATACCTCGCGGTCCCTGATATCGTCATCTTCAATAGCCATTCTATACCTGCCGAGATCTCCAAGACATTCAATCCAAGTTTCCTCGAATGTTGGAACCGTTTCGTATAACAACGCCATAATACTGTACGAAAGATAGATGAAGCTCAGCATATGCTCCAAAGATAGAGGGAGCTTATGCCTCAAAAGTTCCAGGAACGAATGGATGCCGTGACGCCACATTCTTGCAGGCATAGCATATTTGGATGCCAATCTTCTCAGCGCGGGACTGGCAGAGGGATGTTGAGAAGCCAAGAAAAAGTCGTGATGTTCATGCAGCAAGGTGCGATGCAGAGCGATGAGAGCCTGCCACTGTTCATTGCTCAACTTGTGGTCCGCATCAGTGTTGGACGACTGCGCATTGTCGACCTCTATGCATTTACTTTCCACCATAACCAATCCAGCATAGATGCCCTTGACTTCATTGATGAGCTGATCTTGTGAAATTGGGCGTGTCTCGGGCTCTTTAACCATGGTAGTTGTAGAGGGGTCTTCAACACCATGATCTGAAGAGTCCTGGTTCTGCTGAGGGGCTGGGCGATTTGCTCGGCTGCCTTGCGGAATTTGATGCCTGGTTTGAGCAGTCTGTGAAGGCTGCCTAGACTGCGGAGTCTTCGCCAAAGGTTCGTCATTTGGGTTCCAGAGTTGGCGGCCGCTCGGATTTTTTGGCCCTTGTCCGCGGCTGAACTCACTGAGACTATCGTTTTGCCTTGCGCGGCTCCGGTTTGGGGTGGCAGGAGACGACTCACGCCTTTGATCAACCGACGGAGGGGGAGAGCAGAGCTTCTTGTTACTACGCGAACTGCCAGACTGGGCGGCCGTTGAGCGACCCGGACCGGTTGATGGGGTTTCACCCGCAGCTTGAGAATGCTCCTGGGCGCTATTCATAGGTCTTTTTTTGCTGGGCTTTTTCTGAGCATGGTCCTCTTTTAGTCGGGCAGTGTTCGTACTTCTTCTGAAAGTTAGACAAGTGAAGGAGAAAGGTAAGGAAACGGTGGCAGAACAAAGGAAAAGATGCGGCTCACGGCTTCTTGTCACTTTTGGTTACCATGATCTTGTGCGCTTCCTCGATTTCTGAATCCGTTTTAAGTTTTGAGTGATTAAGAGGTTCCGACAGGACGTGCGACCGAAACGACTCAAGGTCGGTCTGATTAATTTCGGCGTCGCATAGTGGGCAGGCGAGACGTGGACCAGACGAATCGTGCCGCGACGAATTGCGCAGATAGTTGACCCATCCTTTTGATAGATCCATGGCCAGTACCGATGAGTTGGTCGTGGCATGGAGGGTGAGGATAAATATGCGACGTGGAAGGCTTGAAGGCGTTGAAGGTTGGCTGTGTCGGCCACGCCGAAATTTTCAAAGCTCGTGGGTGGCAAGCAAGCCCAGGCGACCGCGAGAGAGCCCGAGATCCGAGGCCGCAGCAGCACGAACAGCCGTGCTTCACTTCACGGGCAAAGCCGCAGCGCCGCGTCGCTGATGGACCTGTTGTGAGGCGAAAGAAACTCAAATTAGCGATGCTGAGGCTGAGCCGGGCTTGTAAGCGCGTATACGTGCGCCCGGTCAAGACTACTACAGGAGTAAGGCGCAGGCGGGGGACACTCGTAATCCCGCCGTAGAACACAGCATTTCAGCGCGCTTCCGCCTTGCTCTCCCGCTGTTTCAGCTGGCAACGTTTGTGCTGAAGGACTGACGATGGGCAGACTGAGGGGAGAAGCGCAGACGCCCGGAAGCTAAAGAGAAATTGTTCGTCTCCCATAAGGACTGGCAGCTTACTAGATACAACTGGTCCGCAATCTGGTCAGGGCCCTCAAGGCATTGTACCAGTACTTGTGCAAACTTGCAGCAGGTACAGTGGGGACAGGGATGTAACCCCCCTCCTGCATGTACCGCGCGCCAGGCATGTCTCCCGATGCAAAGAAAAGTTGCCTCACTCACCTAGCGATGTACTTGGGCGCTTTCCCAGGCCTGCTAAGAGATAAGGTAAGGTAAGGTCAGGCGAGGTACCTGGGGTAGATATGATGGTTCGCACGACGTGGTTCGCCGAGGTTGCCTTAATGCGGCTCAAGAAAAATTACCAGCTTGCTCGCTGCTCCCACTTCTGAGATGACCGAGTGTCTTCTTATTCACGTCGATGTTTTTCTGAACAAGACGCAGCGACGCGCCCTTGAAGATGTCAGTCGGGCCTTTGCTAGATGAGTCTTCAGCTGGGTTGGGAGTCAAGGCACGCACGCTTCCAAGGACCCTCCGTGAATGCCTGGTCGCTGACACCCCTCAGACGTGTGCTAAAAAACCGCGCCCAAGGAATCAGCTCATGCGGTCATGAACGAGGTTGTGTAAAGAATACGATAGTGACAGGCTGCACCGTGGCAAGAAACAAAAAGAACATGAAAGAAAATGCCCTATGGCGTCAGGGGAAAACAGTAACAGTCAGTGTGGCGAGATTGTATCTCGTTCTGTCCAAGGTCCAATGGAGACTTCTGCATAGCGGACAGCAGCCAAACGGTGTGAGGTCAGAGCATTGGAGTGGCAGACGCAGAGTCGCATCCATTCCTTTCTTTGGCTTCCACGCCCTAGCTTTATGCTCTTCCCGCAATGGTTCGCGGCCTTCCAAGAATTTGAGGCTGTAGACCCTGGACGCTCAAGTGTTACTTCCGTTCTGGCCCCCGTATAGAATGCTCAATTGAGGCCTAGGGAATGTCAAGCAGAAACACATGGTCAGAGGCTGGACCCGTGCCACCTGTTTCATTCCTGATATTCTCAAATGCGGCTTTGCGGAAGCTGTTCTGATCTGAAGCTGTCCGTAAAGCTACCCGGGCCATCCGCTTCGGCGTTATGGCTCCTGTTTGACAAGGCTTTTGTAAATCATCCAAAACATGAAATATCAAGTGCCAGTGAGAGATCTTGTGAACCAGCACCCATGTCCATCGCGAAGCTCGGTATAAAGTGCATAAAAACAGGTCACACTGGCCTTTGCAAAGGCTCTAAAGGGGAATCTCCTCCATCATGACCCACCTACAGTACGGCTGTTTGGGCGTGCAGGCTAAGACTTTTATGAAGATGTGCTCGTATGTCTAGGCTGTTGGCGCGCTATAGGTCAAACACACCCACCAGAGAAAACGACTTGGAATCCACGCGTACGTGCGTGTGATGTTCGTTTCAGCTGAAGTGTGCATCCCAACTTTGACATTGCTTTCCCACCTAATGATGTCTTGACGCATACTTGGGCGACTCTTGGTGCCGACGGGATTAATGTCACACTGCAGAAGCTGGAATCTATGTCTGGATTGGGCGCTCCGTCCAGACCTAGGGTCTTTGATGCATTCCAGGCCAACAAAAACTTGATCGATAATTCATTGCCCCATCTTATCGGCTATTTTGGGAGCCAGGCAGCTCCATATCATCAAGTATGCATCTGTTGCACGCCCAGCAACGACTGAGCCGGCTTTTACCAGCATCGAACTCCTTGAATAACAGCCCACCGTCCAGCACCGTGTCGACGTTTCCTCTGCCTTGGTTTCCACGTATAATGGCATCGACACTTTCGTCCCCTGAAGGCAATCAGTGTCACCTCCCGCCAAGGCTGACCACCACACCAGCAATCATTTGTTGATAATCAAGGCAGCCATACCACGGAACTTGGTGACAAGTGCAGCGAGTGATCAAGCACTTCGCTTACAGCTACCTTACAGACCCCTCCTTCAACTCTGGCCATGGGCAACAACCAATATCTGTTCAGCCATTATCGCTGCATGGCCATGCCAGTGAGTACATGAATCACACGCCCAGTCACCTCGTCACGATCAACGCCGTTCTAAGTGCAAATCGTGTATTTGCATGTCAAGAATGATTGGCTTTGGCGTGGTCATGCTGCAGCATCACGAGGCAGAAGAAGCCAGTTCCTTCAAATACATCAAGGCGTTTAGGTTCCTCAAGTTGCAATCGAGATGTTCTAGGCCACACATACGCCCAGGCTACCAGCAGGCTCCGAGAAGGCATCAAGTATGACATGCAAAATCACCCGAAGTTGCGTTGTGCATACAGGCAGCACTCACAAACGAGGTACAATATCTGGCCATCTGTCCGCAATATTGCGACCCAATTTCGGTGGCCTTCTCTAGCTTCCGTACTTCCAAGAAAGCAGATCCGGGAAAGGTCCAACCACTTGATTGCACTATTACCATCCAAAAGGGATGGCTAAATACGTTGCCTTTGCCAAAGTGCTGTTCTTGGTTCTGAATTTGCGGAGAAGTAACGAGGTTACTTCCTCGCCAGCAGCACTTCGGCCTCGCAAGTCCTAGACACTTGGGCATATTTTTCCTTTCCGTCGACAGATCGACGAACGGTGTCACGAACTTGCAAGCTCTCTACTGCATGATGGCATGCTCCCTTCAACATATTGGGAGTCACTACTATTCCACAAGATCTGCATTCCAGCCTAAAGTCCGCTTTAGCTGGAGTCGCGTGCAGTATCACCATGGATAACGATGAATCCTGCTCTCGGTGAGTGAAGAAATGCAGACAAGAGCTTGCCCATGTGCGAACTGCACGCATCCCCATCGTGCCTGAAGTGGGACTTCGCTGCCTCATATTACGTGTAAGTGGGTATACAGGGTGACAGACCGTGGCTACTTCTCCTTCAATACTGACGCATTGGGATGCAGATTGGTGCTATAATTAGCCATGGAGAGGATATCAGACTACATCACATCCTTGTTACTGCTTCAAAACCTTCGCTTCACCCAGAAGTCCATCAAGCTTGCTGGCCCACGCACTTGGTCTTGCACGAGGCAGCCACGCTAGGAGGGATGATACGGGAAGTTCCAGGCATAGCCCCGTTGAGCTGCAGCAAGGCGAAACAAGAGATATCCTTGTCGTAAACGTGAGTGGTTCCACAAAATCGAGATGACGAATATCCTTTGTTGTTCGGGCTTGTTACTCGCAAGTGCTCTTAGGCAGGTATGGCTTAGGTTCAGCATGGCCCAAAGACTGCCAGAAAACTGCCCAAAGTCTGCTCACGAATCAGGGTATGATCACACCCTAACTAATGTGCTGTGCAGATTCGAAATGACTCGGTCCGTGGTCAGTATCGTGTGGTTGAATACGTATGGCGCCTGCCGACAGGTGCCTAGGTAGTGTAACACTACCAACGAGCAAGGCTTGTGGTGCGCCTTCATCAAATTCGATACGGCCTTCTCGCACGGACTGTATAAGACTTCGGTCGCCTTTTGCCTGCCCAATCGATAATGCGGCAGTGACGGTCTAATCTTCGCTGGTCTTCGTACGCCATTCTCTTTCGCCGGATCAGCAATCGCTCCACAACAGGAACGCAGAACTTTGCCAAATCTAGAGAATACAGCCTCGACGCACGCCACGGTGTAACCAGCTCCCTTCCGCCTCAAGCCTCGCGGATCGGGTCGGGTGCTGGCCGAAAATTGGCTGCAACACAGTACTACCGTGGATTACCATGTGCCATGCCGTGAGCCCGTTGTACTGGGGCCCAAGCGATTGGCTCTCGCTTCTTCCTCTTGACAAAATTTTCACTTCCTTTCATTGTAAGTTCTTGCGTACTGTAATTTGGGGCGGTGAAGTAACTTGAATGCAACGCAAAATAATCATAAAAAATGCATGATTCAGGCAAGCAGGGTTACAGGGGAGAAAAGGCAAGGCGACTAGTGATGTCCTTGCGGCCGCTGCACTCCAAAAGGCACTTCGAGGCTTGAATGCTACCAGGTTTGTTGACCAGTCGAATACTGTTGATTTCCCTCCAGAAAACTATTGATTGGGGTTGAACGTCATGGCCTGATTGCTGGTGCTGGAGAGATGCCGACTTGACTGAAGTCTGGTGTCCCAGTATTGTAACGTTAATTCACATGCAAGTCTAAGGGTATGCATTTAACAGTGCCATGCCACCTTAAGGTACCTTATCCGGAATACCTTATGCAGGCGGCTACAGTTGCCTCATGTTTGCAGCACAGAGATTTCATCACACATTATTGGCCTCAACAAACTTTCGCCGGTGTAGTCACTTTGGTTGCCTGACGTTTCCCGGCATTCTATTATGATGTCGGTGCGCAGTCGCAACAGCGGGGCCGGCAACGGGCAACAAGGTTCCGATTCTGTGGTTTGTACATCTTTGTGTATCTATTTGTGAACATATTCTTGGTGTTTTGGAAGATAACTACAAAAACTTGCGTACGTCACTTCAATATGGGAACTAGATCCCAAGCGAGGTGCGACGTACTCTGGAATTTCCCATGATTTTTGAAGATGCGGTCTCACATCCAGGTTCAAGTTGAGAAAGAATGTCAGATGTGACAAGTCTCATGTCGAACAAGGTGCTACACTTTGCAGGTCAAGGGGCTCCCAACAAAACTTGGGCCCCCGGCAAAAATGGTCAAGGGCGGTAGCAGGCGTCCTATGAAGAGAATCCTGTCACTATTCACAAGTTTATTCGCCTGAGACTGCATCGGTGTCCGATATCGGGGGCTGGTCGCAAGTAGATTGAGCTTGCTGTTACCGTCTTCCTGTTCATCATTTTGTGGTATGTTGAGGAAAGGTACCGATACTCTCTGAGCTCGTGCCAGGATGAAGGTGGACAACATGCGACAGGAAGCTCTCATTTACCAGTTTGATCATGCTAGCGCCATGAACAAAGCTTCTGATGAGGTTGTGAAAATTCTGCACGATAAGTTAAGCATACCTAACAAAGAACATGTAGAGATCAAGCCACAGTGCTAGTTGATACTGGAGCAGCAAGCAGCTCCAAGAGTGTTGGAGCTCGTGCTCTGGCAACGGGTTTGTCAAGGTCTTGACACAATGCTGAATCGTAGTCATCTTTTATGGTAGTATTACAGAGAGTGTGTGTAGACGTATGACATGCGACCCTTTTTCCGCAATATGAGCTGTGAACCAAAAGACTATCAGGCATGCTTGGACCTCAGTTGGTCCTCCAGCCCCATCAAGTGGACTCCCTCAGGGAGCTCGCCTGTAAACTAGTTCCTCCATTATTTACCTAAACTGCTCATATTGCGCAGCTTCGGTTAACTTTGCCTCAACCCTCTCGATAGTCTCCTTGTCGTAGATCTCTTCAAGCTTTTTGTCGCCTTTGATGATTTCTTTAAGATGCCTTGCTGCCTCTTCCTTTGTCATACATACCAGGTTGCGTAACCTGATTGTCGAGCACTTTTGTGCATCTTTGCCTTCGCCAATGACGGTCATAGTAGCCGACTCGGGCTTTTGCCAGCGAATGAGAACAAGCTTCGTAGGAATTCCAGAGATAGCGCTGCGAGCCCGATACAGCTCTTCCGTCAAGAATGAAATGTCTCCAATATTCAAGGGCACTTTCAAGCCATCAGTGCCGGGAACAAACAGTCGAACAATGTTCTCTTCACTGGATTGGATGTAATTCATGATGCCTTCGTACATCTTCTCCCTGCCCCTAGCTGGGTAATAATCCAGCGGATAGCCAGTGATGCTCAGAATGATGTGATTCGCAGCTGTCAGGCCAAAAATAGCCGGCATTGTTCCCAGAACGGGAAGGATACGGATTCTGAAATTGGGCATAACGCCAAGATCGCCAACGGAGCCTTTCTGGAATTCTTCTTCTGAGAGAGGTTGCAACTCGGCTTTGCCTTCGCCCGCCTGCTCTGCTGAATAAACCACCGGGATACCGCTAGTGATGCCCATCAGTTTGAGGCGCCGTCTTGTTGCTCTTGAGAGTCCGTCATCTGTGCTGGTCCCGATGTCCCCTACAACGATCCGCGTGGGGTCACTCTTGCAAGCTGCCCCCATAGAACTGATCACGGGGAGTTTGTTCTTGTGGCAGTATGCCAGCAGCGCAACCTTGGTCTCGATGTTGTCGATGGCATCAAGAACAAAGTCGGGCCGACGGCCACCCTTGTTCCATGGCTCTAGCATCTTCTCCGCGACAGAGCCGTCAAACTTGTCTTGGCGCAAGTCAAACTCTACCCACGGCGCGATGGCAATCAGCCGGCGTTGCAGACACTGGACCTTAGGAATGCCAACGTCTGCGAGAGTGGCGACGGCATGACGATTGAGAGAGCTGAGAGTTACTTGGTCGAAATCAATGAGTCGAAGCTTAGACACTCCGGAACGGGCCAATAGAGCAGTACAATGCGATCCTACTCCGCCACATCCTACCACCACGACGAATGCGTTGCGAAGCTTCTGCAATCCTTCCGGTGTGAGGAAGACTCGGTTGCGGGCTAGCTGCTCTTGAATGAGCTCCTCATCAAAATCACCAGCCTGTGCTCGCTTGGCCAATGCTTCGTTCCGAGCATCTTCCTTATCCAAAAGGGGGGCGGAAGAGCCTCCAAAACTATTGATCTGCGTTGAGTCAGTCAAGTACCGAATAGCACGATGAGTTTGTTCGACTTACCCGATGCGAATCAAAGTCGCCTTCAGCAGGTGAAGGAATAGAGCTCTTAAGCTCATAGACCCTCTCCTCCCGGTCAAAAAATTGGTATCCCAGAATCAATGTCGCCACAGTCGCTCCGGACAGTACGGCCGTTGCGAGTAAGGGGAACCGAGGATGGGCCAATGCGTCTGATAGATACGAAGCCATGGTGATCACATCATCCAAGGCCTCTCAGAAACCCCCGATATGACCAGCTTCTTCGATGGGGGTGTAGCAATGGTTATCCAATATCTAGCTTATCCTGTTTCGAATATTCTGACGATGTTAGTGTACCGTAAGTTGACGTCGTTGGTCAAAAAATGATTAGTCATCACAACAGCCAATTCTTATCTAGCAGACAAACCCAGCTGAGCATCAACCCACCATCACCAGCCCAAGCAACGACGTCGTATTGACGAGCTCGACAAGGCCGACGGCATGAACCGGAAGCGACCGGTCTGATCTCCGCCATAGGCTCTGCCAACAATTGATCGCACAGACCTCGAAGCAAGCGGCCCAAATGCTTCGTCGCCATCCAGCACGCAGGCTGGCGTTCAGCTCACCACCAAACACCTCACGATGTCGGTGCCTTCGGCCGCTGGGGAACCGCGCGCAACTTACGACAGCTATCTCGCGACCTAGCCTTCCCTTCCTCTCTGTCCCGACGTCTCGACCCGTCCCTGTCCGCTACTTCACCTCCGAACGAGCAAACTGGCTGAGGCACGAAGCCAAGCAAGTTGTACGGTATACGCTAGTATTCTGGACGGGCATTCTTTGTGTTGGTGTCATTGTCTTCGCTATTGGCGAAGAAATGCGGGAGCGAGATTATCCGACACCTCATGAGTGGCGCTATCTGACCAGGAAGTTCTTGAGGGATGCAAATGATTTCAAGAACCCAAAGGACGGCTTGGTGAACTGGCCTAGAGCGCTGGAGTTTGCTCGAGAGGTCGTTGTTCGATTAGAGGTTGCGGATAACGGCGGCGGAAAGGTTGTCAAGCTTTCGGACAAGCAAGTCTCCACCTTGGATGCAGATGGCGAATTTATTGCCTGCGACGTATCAGCCATGTCAGAGGAGTGGCGCAGAGGCTACTTTGAGGCCGTCATGTTGGGTGCCAAAGCTGCCGAACATGTCGATGGCTGGGTACGAGACAAGAAGCGCAGCATCATTTCACCACCCGAATTTGTCATTGGCCCCTCAAACCCGCGACCGTCTCCGATTCCCGCCGGGTTTTCACATGCGCCTCGAGAGGAGGACTGCGAGCTCGCCTATCCTGCGGCCGACGAATGGTACATGAAAATCTTGGCTACCAAGGGCTTCACCTCCCGTCAGAAGATTGAAGCGGCTCTAGAATACGCAAGCTTCATGGAGTACAAGAAGAGGCCTGAGGGGCCGGATGCCTTATACAATTTGGCGCTGGCTGAGGCGACACAGGGTACTGACGCCTCGAAACTACCATATGACACGCGGACTTTCGTTTTGAAGGAGGGGACGGGATCTCCTTCTCTCAACGTTCTCGACGCTATCACGGCTATTGCCAACCATAAGGCTCGAGGAGGTGATCTGGCAGCTGCCCTACCAATTTACGTCTCGGTCTTGAAAGCTAGGCGGTCTCTATCCGATGAGCCTCCTCCAGTGCCTCGTGACAGACCGAAGCAGGTCCCAGTGTATCGTCAGATTCTCAACTTTTTTGCCCCTCCAGACTATCCACCTCCACCTCCTGATGGCACCCTCCCTCCATGGCGTAGCCCCAATGAGCGCTGCCAGGAAGCCGCGTTGAATCTTTACATTGGTGAAATATTGTACGCAACATCCTCGCAAGATGACGGTCTCGCATGGACGCGCGACGGTGTTGATGCGGCAGAAGAGCAATTACGAAAGATTGGTCCGCAGACGACGGATAAGTCTGCCAAGCAGTCATGTCGTGAGTGCTTAAGCACGGGTCTAGGTAATTGGGCTACGATGGTGGCTAGCCTGGCCAGGGAAGAAGCCGCGAAGGCGGAGCAAGGAAAGGCTTCAAGTCCGAATGTCTTCAACTTCTGGTCTGCACCACGGGAAGCTGAAGACCGATGGGCAGCTGAAGAATTGGTTGTCAAGGAACGGATGAAGAGGACACAGGAGTTACTCGAAGACGTTGCACCACCGGCTTCTGGACTCACGGGTTTTTTCAAGGCTTGAAATGGCGGCTTACACTTTTAAATGGATACCACGGTTCCGGATGACCACTCCGGTTTGTATATTAGGGCTGCGACAATGCGTAGGGCATGCTTGATCGGCACGAGCTGTATATGAAAATAAATCAGGAATTACTGCCACGAAAACCTCATGATACCGCACGTTTCTCTTAAAGGCAGTCTAGCAGACCATCTGATACGGATGCTGGCATCCTTCTACATGGTACGCTCAGATCCATGGTTGCATACTCAAACGAGATCATCCTCTTCCTCGTCGGAGCTAGACTCGGGCGCCATCCCCGTATCCGCAAACTTCTTCCAACGCCTTGCTTGCTTCACCTGCTTTCTCATCTCTTCGGGATCCGCCACCGAGAGTGATGGTTTCTCCTCCTCCGGCAGAGTCGCCCAAGCCTCCTCAGTCAACTCCTCCGTTGGGCGGTCAACCACTGTGATGGGCACATTTTCAAAGTCGGGTGACATGGCGACTCCTTGAAGATAAGCAAGCACCGTTTCATGAGCTTTGATCAATATCAACTCCGTGTAATGCTGCTCAGACGATGAATACACGGGGCAACCGAGCTCGGGGATCATTTCATTGGGGTTCCCGGTGGGAGGAGCTAGCGGCGTGCCTGGTGGCAGAGGGGATAATATGAATCCAGACGCCCGCTACGTACATCAGCATATGAAGAATCTAGTGCAAGATTTGCCTACCTTGGCGAGAAAGTTCTTGAAGTCTGTGTTTGTGAGTGTGTCTGTTGGATAGACTGTGCCTAGGAGAAGCATAGCATTCAGTCGTTGCCCCCAGATGGCCCAATTCTCCTTGTGATCGAAGAAGTTCTCGACGAGCTCGCAGCTGGCACCGATAGCCACTACATCCACTACCGCGTGGTCTGCCATCATTGTCTTGAGGACTGTTCCGAAGATGTACTTGATATGTTCAGAGGAGTCTTTGTTCTCTGGTATCTCGTTGACTGCAGGAACATACTGCCTCCCATTATGACACAGGCTGGGAAGTGGAATCCCATTGCTCTGGATGATGGTAAGAGCACGCTGTTCCTCGGGCCACCAGTAAGTTGCGCCTGGATTTGCCAGCACCACACCAGGTGGAGACGCATCGCCCGGAGAGGAGCGCTGCTTGTTGAGGGTGTGAATGACAGAGAGCATGCTGCCTTCTTTAAGTCCTCCAGAGCCCTCCATCACTCGGTGCGCCAAAATTCCGACTGCCTGGTTTGGTTCGCCAAATAGGACAACGACGCGTGTCTTTAGTTTGAGGTTGGGTGTGACGAAGATGGGTATGTGTGGCTTGGAGGTTGGTGTTCCGAGTGGAACTGTCATTTTGCAAAGCCCATTTTCCTCGAGCCGCTGATGTATGATACCCTCGACCACAGCTTGGAGCAAAATAAGCCACGGTTGGGGAATAAAGTGTGAAGAAGCCACCTACAGTGAAACTCGAAGCGCTGACGAATGTTGATTCGCATGTTCTTGTCGATATAGAACTTGAAGTAGTTGTCGGGGTTCTCCGTCGACCGGATTTCGTCCTCATCAGTGATAAAGTACCTGAGCCAAATTAGAAATTATGATAGGATATTCGGATTACAAGGCAAGAACCCTAGCTTCTTCAAGTCTCTCGGGAACGCCGCATCCTTTGGAAGACCTGACCAGTGGCGACGAAACATCTTGGAGGAGAGCAGGTTGGTGGGCTTTCGTGTGGCGTTTGTTTGCGGCGGTGTGATCAAGAGTACGTCCAGGAAAGTGACAAGGAAGAGAAAAGAAACCAGTAGGCGATGTTCTCGTCGAAGAGCGGTACAGGAGAGCGGACGGGTGACGCGTTACGGCTACGTGCAGAAACAGGTTCTGCTTTGAGGCAGCCAAGGGTTGGCCAACTCGTTGAGGCCGAGTAAAGTACTTGCAAGAAGTTAAGTGACAGAAGTTAGGGGCCCGAGCACCTGCCAGTTGCTTGTGGAGGAAATTTCGTTAACATTCAAATTGGCGGCTGTTTGCCAGTTGCCCAAACCTCCTATCGCCATCTACCTTTAGACAGTTAAAAAGACCCTAAGTCCAACGCCACCCAATGCTCCTGACCACCTAAATAAACCTACAGATCCTCAACACCTACCAGAAATCAATCAAAAGTGCAGGAATTAGCAATCGTTTGTTAGTTTGAGTTGGGATTGTAGCGACTGCGAAATGCTTGGCTGATGCCAAACCTGCTCGTCCCACCACGGTTCATGTGACTAGCTAGTGCTTCTTCCAGAGCCGATTGCGTTACGGATGCATCTGTAAAATGTAAGTCGTCGTCTTTGGCACGTATGCGTAGCCTTACCATCTAGGTCGCTGAAGCTGCTTCCCATGCTTGGAGTTCCATCACTTCCTTCTCGAGAGTAGCCCTTGCTCTTGCCACTAGGGCTACGACCCGCAAGCTCCGCTGCCCGGCGAGGCGACAGAGGGCCCGGAGCTCTGTGATCCCTGGAGGCTCCTGGTCGCTGTACGATCGCCGCTGAGCCCGCTGATGAGTCGGATGTTTGCGAATAGTGAATCGAATCCTTGCCAGATAGCTTTTGTCCACGACGTGAAGTTCCGCGGCCGTCACCCTTGAGCGTTGAGGCAAGATCTTGACCCGGGTTAGACCCAGATGCTCTATACGGTTGAAAAGCCGGCTCAGATTCGTCATCATCATCGCCTTCTTGGGGTAAAGCCGCTCCTTCCTGTTGCTGGAAGCGAGGCGGTCGGCGGATGATGCGCGATTGGGCTGGATAAGACTCGTCATCGTCTGATGAAGTTGAGCTCGACTCGGCAGGGCCTGGGGACGGAGATCGTGGGGGTTCTGGGGACGGCTGCGCGTCCGGCGGAGCGGCGGTTGTAGACGTGACGGGAAGCGATGACAGGCGTCGTCTTCCCGTTGGCTCGGCCAGACGAGCCGGGGCCTGCTTGCCTGGTCGTGGAGACGATACCCCCGCCTCTCGGAGGATGGTTGTATTGGTAGAAGCATTCCGTGATATGACCGGCCGTACGGAAGTGCTTGGCGAGCTCGCACTGGCTGGTGCCTCGTTGCGTGCTAGCAGTGAATCTCGTCGGACAGATAGAGCCGAAGTTGTTCGTTGATGGGCAGCCTCCAAACCGGGGATGGGCGATGGCGCAGATGATCCCTTAGCCGCGGCCGTCGCCTTGCGGACTTGCGCGCGGACCTGTGAAGCATGACGTTCGGTGAGATATGCAACCTGCTGTAGAAGAAAATCGACGGGAACTTCAAATCGATCGGCTCTAGGCGAACTGCGGTCAGACGAGGTGGTTCGCTTCGCGGTCGTTCGGTGACTTACACTTGATTCCCTGTTGCTGTGTAAGTTGGAGATCATCTTGCCATTCAGAACGTGAACTCACAGTCAATCTCTGTTTGCGCTGCACCGGACAGGATCTTCCACAAGGCGTTGTCCTTGGCAGAATCCCAATTCACCTAGGACTTGTCAGCGCACGCTCGCGCAAACCATGTGCGCTGTAGTACGCACCAGCGGAGGATCGACAAAGTCACCTCGGGGTATGGGCACCCGCACGAAGATCGTGTAACTAGGTTCCGCCATTCTACGTCCACCTGGTGCTTCGGGGCGGGAAACAACGAGAACGATGACGGGGACGAGGATGCGATGCCAGGCCGGGAGATGCCTGGATTGTGACTTGGAGTACCTGGTCGTCCTGCACAGCCATGGCAAGTACTTAAGGTACGTTCTTATAAGGTAACGACGGTCCAGGGCGGTGGTTCGGCGTTGGTCTTATCGATAAACCTGGTCGTGCATTAGCGCATGCATACCTTGGGAGCTTGGACCCCGTCGTTTCACGTCGAGGGTGGGGAGAGCTTGTCTGATGGCTTCAGCCTTCAGTCGACAAACTCATCACGAAGAGACACGCCAAGTAAGCAATGAATGAAGTGGTCACCTCAACTCCTCAACCATATTGTCTATTACTTAGTATCAGAGTATTTTTCTATTGGAAAATACAAATCTTGGGTTGAGCAGATGATGCTTTTGTATAGTGATAGCGCAGGAGTCACTTTAGTCCCGAATCAACGTACAGTTGATCAATAATAATTTCGCATAATAATACAGTATAACCCTTTTGATTCTTTAGTATTATAATTGATCACTTATAAAAATGATTCTTTTAAGATACTTCAAAGGGTATCTTAATACTCGGATATTTATTTAATATTTAATTTATAATTTATTGATACACTTTCCTTCTTTAATTGCTTAATCCCCGTAGGCCCTCCGAGATAGCGTTGAGCGAAAATAATGTCGTCCCGCTGTAGGAACTGGCTTGTATCATCAAGCAAGCACCGCTCTCTACGTACTTGGCCTGAAGCTCTGTTTGTTAGCATGGTTGAGTCATCCCGATGTACTGGTAAACATTCTACACATTTCTCAAAGACGTGGGCATTCAGGCTCGTGTATCGACGTTTGGAGCATGCCAAATTCTTAGTGTCGTGGCAGGGGCTCGTGAGCTCAAACACATCGCCGACCTAGGTTCGTAAACTAAGCACATGTCTCCGATCCCGAGATCATCCTTTTACGCCGAGAAACCTTCAGCTGATAATCTATGCAGCCGTTCCCCAGCCCTCTTAAGCTTCAAAGTTCAGGGTAAGCCGGCAGTAGTGGAATTATATCATGCCGTCTAGCCTATTCCGACGGCCGAAGCTACCCCGCCACATGCAGCCCACCACCCCCCCATCATGCCGCCGCCGGATCAGTTCCCGAAGCGATTCAATCCTGCCATAATTCTTGCGCCTTGATTCGCGGTACGGTTGGTGATCGCCACATTGACAGACGCATCCTCGAGATTGGAAGCTGCACTGACGTTCTCATACGCGCTCCTTGGTAACCGAAGCCCGGTCTGCGCTTTCCCAGAAGTGATCGATCTCGGCGTGACGACAGAGCCTAGCCTTGCAACGATGGGGCCCTCGAACATATTCTCTTCGGCCCGAGTCCTGGCGCCAGTACCAGGAGAAGTCGAGGGAAGCGGAGATGCGAAAAAGGCGTTACAGCCCCTAAGAAACCGCATTGGAGGAAGTAAAAGTTCCTACCTCCGTAGACATGAGGAAAGCCTGGTCGCATGGCAACCGCTCGATGACGAAAGCGTGGAACGCGCAAAGATCGAGAACAAACTTATATTCCTTCATGTAGGTTTCAATGCGTGCCACTGTAAGTAAGGCCAGTTCCGAAGCGACTCCCAGTATTAATGAGTGTAGACTGCCGCCTCATGTCCGCCGAGTCCTTCTCCAACCCTGACTGCGCCTCTGTCATAAACGCCTCCTTTGTGCCTGTCATTGTTGACCGCGAGCAACGGCCCGATATCGATACGATCTACATGAACTATGTTCAAGCTGTCAGCAATGCCGGTGGCTGGCCGTTGAACCTCTTCTTGACCCCTGAACTTGAGCCCGTTTTCGGCGGCACATACTGGCCAGGACCTGGTGCTTCGCGCCGGACGACTAGCGATCATGAAGATGAGATGATGGATTTCTTGGCGATTGTGAAGAAGGTCCGCAACATATGGAATGATCAGGAATCAAGATGTCGCAAAGAAGCCACAGAGGTGCTTGCACAGCTACGAGAGTTCGCGGCCGAGGGCACCTTAGGCACAAGAGGTATCATTGGTCCTCAGTCAATCATGCCTACGGCACTTTCCACAGCCACGCCAACGGCACCCGTGGAAACCCGCGTACCAATCTCGCAAGCCTCTAGTGAACTGGACTTGGACCAAGTGGAAGAGGCCTACACACACATTGCCGGCACCTTCGATCCAGTCTATGGAGGCTTTGGTTTGGCTCCGAAGTTCTTAACCCCACCCAAGCTGCGATTCTTGCTGCGCTTAAACAGACTTCCCAGCGCTGTCCAAGATGTCGTTGGAGAGGCCGAGTGCAAGCATGCCAATGATATGGCTATAGATACCCTGCGCAAAATCCGGGATGGTGCGTTGAGAGATCACGTAGGAGGGACCGGCTTTGCGCGCTGCTCCGTTACGCCCGACTGGAGTATCCCGAATTTCGAGAAGCTCGTCGTTGACAATGCGCTCTTGCTTTCCCTCTACCTAGAAGCCTGGCAAGTGAGCGGTGCTACGGGAAACGCAGAATTTTACGATGTAGTAGTGGAACTCATCGAGTATTTGACATCCACCCCTATTGCCCTACCCCAGGGAGGCTTCGTTTCGAGTGAGGCCGCCGACTCTTATTATAAGAAAGGAGACAAGGAGATGTGGGAAGGGGCGTACTACCTTTGGACTCGGCGGGAGTTTGACTCAGTCCTAGATGCAGAAGATAGAAACATAAGCCCGGTGGTTGCGGCGCACTGGGATGTGCAAGAGGATGGCAACGTCGACGAGGACCATGACCCCAACGACGACTTCATTAACCAAAACATCCTGAGAATTGTCAAGACGCCCGAAGAGCTGAGTCGGTTGTACAGTCTTCCAATCGAGCAAGTCCACCAATCCATCCAAACTGCGAAGAAGGTACTTCGGCAAAGGAGGGACAAAGAACGTGTCAGACCGGAGTTAGACGACAAAGTGGTGACGGGCTGGAATGGCCTAGTCATCTCGGCCCTGGCAGCGGCTGCCACTGCCTTGAAAGCCGTGAGCACGACGGAAAGCGAGAAGAGCCTGCAAGCGGCTACTGCAGCCGCATCTTTCATCAAGGCAAACCTTTGGGATGGGAGCACACAGAAACTCTACAGGCTGTGGAAGGACGGTAAAGAGACGGAAGGCTTCGCGGAAGATTACGCCTACTTGATCCAGGGCCTGCTCGATCTCTTTGAAACAACTCTCGACGAATCTCTGCTTCAATTTGCGGATGAACTCCAGAGTAAGTGAGCATCGAGTTTGTGACTTCGCCTTCGCTAACCTGACCCCCTTAGAATCGCAAGCAGCATTGTTTTACGACACCGCTGGTGCCTTCTACTCGACAATCGCACACTCGCCCCACACAATCCTCCGACTCAAAGATGGCATGGACACATCGCTACCTTCGGTCAATGCTGTATCTGTGTCCAACCTCTTCCGCCTCGGCGCGCTCCTGGAGGACGAAAAGTTCTCGACCATGGCGCGAGATACCATCAACGCGTTTGAGGCAGAGATGCTGCAGCATCCCTGGCTGTTCCCAGGCCTCCTGGCCGGCGTGGTGACGGCGCGACTGGGCAGTGAGAACCTGGGCAGCGCGCCGGCGTACAGGTCGACGAGACAGAAAGCGTGAGCACGGGCTTGATTTGCGGGGAGATTTCATTGATACGCGGATGGCGCCACGAAGTTGGGGTATTTTAGTTTTTTTATTTCATTTTTTTAATCTTTGACCAAGAGCCGAGTATCAAGGACTTGGACATCTATTTGTAGATTTAAAGACCAGATTGATTTCATTCTCATTCTGGGCGTGCAGCTGTTTTTCACAGTTGACGAGTGCAACCGGCGATGACACAAGTCTGGGTCGTTTTGACGTTGGAATAAGACGCTTGAAGCTCGCCTTACGGGGTATCTAATCTAGCATCACTGAGACCCTCCCTCCACGGTTGTTGATCTGGTCTGACTCGCCATGCCTGTAAGCGTTCTTACTATGTACCAGGCCCCCTGCTGCGAAACAGTAGCTAAGAAATGCTCCAGCGGTACTGTTCAGCCCCTCAGACTATGCGCCTTTTCGATTCATCAAGCCTGAAAAGAAGTTTTGTAGCTGATCAGTGTCGTAATTCTTGGCCATGTTGTCGGCAGCTGTTTCGACCTCTGCGGCAGCTGTCTCCTGGTTAGATAGGGGTGCATTGCGATCCTGAGCGCGCCGTTAGTCTAAATTGTTCATCAAGTGCTCCTACATTATCGTGAAACATTACCTTAATCCGTTGCAGCATATCATCAGCGTCAACCTGGATGCCACCCATGTTGAACTGAACTGGACCGATATGCTCGCTCACACCATCCTTTCTATCCTGTCGCCTTGTCGGTAAACCCCCAGGACTGTCTGGCGTCGGCTCTTGTGCCTTGGATTTGAAGGCCTCTAGGATCTTTAGTTGTCGTTCCAAGAATTCTTGTGTATCGTCACTGTCCACAGCTGCGGCTGCGCCACTATTCATTGCGCTCTCCACGACCGCCAGGCCACCGCTATTAGGTACTTGGCACCAATTTTCGTAACGCACAATGGCGCTGTTATTTTGGTTGGGTTGCCCTTCGTCCCCGTCCCTGTGATTGCCAACCCCGTCATCCTCTGCCTCATTCCGATCAACGGCTGAAGAGAAATCAGTCTCGAACGGTAACTTGATATCTTCTGCCCAGCCCTGTGAGGTGATTTCTGTGTCGAATGTGCCGCCTAATACTCGAATCTTGCCCCACGAGTCCCAGTTCGGAGGCACGACGATCTTGTCGCGGTCAATGACATTGTGCTTGAGCGGTTGACGTTTAAGTAATGATGTGATTCCAAGAGTAGAGTGGATGAGTGACGGTAATTGTGAAGGAGCACTCTGCGAGGTGTAAACAAGGGAAGCGCCGTCTGGTTTCATCAGCAGATTGCATCATCGTATGCGCAAGAATACTCACGGCGTAGGAGCACTGTTCGCAGATATTGTAGAACAGTATCAAAGTCGGGCTCCTTCCAGTGGTTATTCTTCTCCAGATACTCCATCCTTTGTGCCTAGTTTTGTTCAGCTTGAGACCCCCAACGAACAGGTTTCCACTCACGTTTTGGCAGACAACGCAGAGAGGGACACCTAGAGGTTCAGTCCACTCCCCAGGTCCTAATGGTAATAGGCCGTCGCCGTCTCCGCTGGTTCCAGCCGCTGAAGTAGTGCCATCGAGATTGGTGGATGCGCCTCCTCGACCTCTCTCTTTCCAAGAGGCAATAACCTCTTCCATTTGCTCACGTTCGTCTTCGCCCATTTGATCCATAACCTCCTCTATTACTCGGATCCAGCTCCAAAGCTGGCGAAGCCATAAATGCGGCTGGAACCAATCCAACAATATTACAATGGCGGTGTTCGATATTGTTTCGGGAGTAAGAATAGGGGCGATAAGGGAGGCAAACTCGTTAGAAGGCTGGGAAAGTAGATATAGAGAAACTCGGGCAAGCGTATCTAGTTCATCGTGTTAATGCGGGTAGTGGCTCGGCTGAACTTGTGGAGGACAAACCGTCCTGGTCAGCATCTAGCACGTCGTAGTAAGCATAGCCTAGGGCAAAGTTGTTCGCGATTGGCGGCGTCTTTTGCCGGTCGAGGTTGCGCCTCAGTTCTGGAGTGGACAGTGATTCGAGGAAGTCGCGTTGCGATTCGGGGGTGCCGCCTATCGCAAGTCAGAATGATGTGCCCGAGGATCCTGTCCAAGTTGTATATGTGCTTGCCATACCCAACACAAGGAGGTTCTTCTCTGGTAAACGTTTACCACTAGCGACCGATTCCAACATGGACTGCCATAAGTTCTTCTTCTGTTCCCCATTGCGGCCATCTGCTTCCCCTGAACCGGTCGTGTAGGTCGAAACTCTGTTTGCGCTGGTAGTCATGGCTATCGAGTCTCGCAGATGAGCGCGATTTGGTCGAATTTGGGTCCAGGGATCAAAATCAGGACATGAATAGCCGCTTTCGCTTCGAGCGCGCCTTTCGTGGGAAGCTCTAGACCTCTTGAACTCGGTTGAGGAACGGGACGTTGTGTCGAGGATCAAGCTCCTCGCTGGAGCATGACGAAGGAGAAGCTGTCAGAAGGAGGTCGGGTCTTGCTCTGCAGTGGTATTTATTGAGGCACCATCAGCGATTTGTGGGAGGAAATCATCTGTTTCTTGGATTTGCCGTTACCCATCGTGTTGGCTTCTGGGGAATTTAGGAGGGTCGGTCTGGAAATTGACCCGCCATAGACCAGCAAGGTTGAGCGCACGGACGCCTGAAACAACAGCCGGTGCAGGTACAGCATGGTGATTTAGTGCCATGACCTCAGCCTTGCAGGCAGCTTATCTTTATCGTCTACAGTCATTGCTTGTTGCTTCCCTTGAAAGATCCCACACCACTCTACCTGTCGCATGGCCCGCTGTGTGATACGCCGCGCTTCCTAAGCTTCCATCTGCCGAAAATGAATAAAATTCGCGCGATCCAGGACCTCAATAAGAAGGAAATCGAGCACGGAATGTAAGTTTCTCCTGCCCTCAGCCAACCCAGAACCAAGCTGATTCACAACCGAAGCACGCCCAATGCTTCCTGGCATGTCGACTACCGCGATACGGCCTACATATACTTTGGTGGTCTACCATATGAGCTCTCCGAGGGCGATGTCATAACGATATTCTCCCAGTTTGGCGAACCGACATTCCTCAAGCTTGCGCGCGACAAAGAGAGTGGAAAGTCTAAGGGTTTCGGCTGGCTCAAATATGAAGACCAGAGAAGCACTGACTTGGCGGTGGATAACCTTGGCGGTGCACAGATAGGAGGAAGGCTCATCTCGGTTGACCATGCGCGCTACAAAGCTCGCGACGACGAAGACTTGGATCAGTTCAAAGTCGGCTGGGAAGACATTATGCGAAAACAGGGACAAGCCTTGTCCGAAGAAGAGAGCAGCGACGAGGAGGTGGAACGACGGCCGATGCTACCTGAAGAAATCGAGTTGGCCAAGCTTATGCGAGACCACGATGACGATGACCCTATGAAGGGCTTCCTCATCGAGGAGAAGAAAAGGGAGGTCGAGGATGCCAAACGAGAAGCTGAGAGGAGAGCAAAGAAGAAACATAGACACAGCCACCACCGTTCGCACAGGTCAAGGCGGCATGAGAGCGACGAGGGGCAATCAAGATCACAAAGAAATGACTCTCCCGAGCAGAAGCACCGCCGGCGATGGGAAGACGACGAACATCGGAGTAGCCGGCGGCATAGAGAACGCGACGGCTCTAAAGATCGCCGACGAGAGAGGGAAAGACAAGACTACGACGAGCAGCGAGACCATCGTAGGTCGCGGGAAGATGGTCACCGACGGCACGAAGGCGAAGAAGCAGAGGAGCGTCGGCGTAAGAGAGAAAGGCACGAGGAAGAGAAAGGCAGACACCCAAGAAGGCGAAGCCGCAGCCGATCACCCCGGCGTCGAGATGACTAGAATTGAAATGCGCCTAATAAACATCTTACAATATCCCAAGACCTTCGCCTGCCCGGGTAGTCCTGCACCGTGAACGCCGCCTAAAATGTCCCCATGACACGCGTAGCGTATCGTTCCCCCGTCAGTCGTGCATCATGTGTTGCCTAAATATCGTTTCCACCCCTCTCTGACACAATGTCGCTTGCCGTCATCCCCATCCACTATCACGAATTTCTCCCATCTTGCGTCTTGCCCGGCGCCGATGACGGCAAGACTGTCCTCCGAGATCCACCCAATAATGCCCTTCGGAGGGCTCGTCGTACCGAGGACGGTGCCGTCAGAGAACGGTATCCCGCCTATCATCCTGTCGTCTCCAGCCTCGAATGGACACGAGGCAAAGGAGTATACGTCAGAAAACACGCGAGGCATTAAAGGAATGCTGCTTAGGATACCCCATTTGCCAGTAGCATTGTCAGCTGCGCCACTGAGCCGTTGACTTCGTTGCACCGAAGGGTTCCCAGACTTTGGAACGTCAAACACATGGAGGGTCGACTTGTCTGACGTGCATGCCAGCATATTGCCGCCAGGTGAGAAGGCGAGGGAAAATATGCTAGCTGGATCAATGCCTCGGCGAAGTTCTGCCAGCCGGGCACAGCTTTCTGTTGAATATACCCGAATGAGCGTGCCTGTCTCGCTAGCAGTCGCGAGAAGTGAACCATCTGGGCTTAGCTGTATAGCCTTAAGAGCGGATGAATGAGCTGGGATGATGCTAACGTTCCCAGTAGCTACCTCCACTAATTGCACCTGGCCGACCGTACGACCAGGGAAAGCGATTTTCTTATCTGAAAGGCAGCATAGGCCGGCGAGATTGTCTGCTGTTTCATAGACATGTAGCAAGTCTGGAGGCTTGGCGAAGGAGTAGACTCGGACGCTGTTCTGCAAGACAACAGCGATGCGCTCCCGGCCGAGCTGGACACCGCGTACAGCAGTGAGGGTAGTAATTTCCAGTGCGACTTTGCCCTTCATATCGTCCCATATGATGGCCTGTAAATGTCAGTGACGATACGAATTTCGTTGCATGAGTTCCAGACCTTATTCATGGCAAACTTGGGCGATTTGCCGCCGCCGACCAGGGCAAGGTAATTGGTCATGCCCATCATCTGGACAAGACCGATGCCGGCATTAAAGTCTGTCAAGGTCAGTACACATCTCAGTTCCAGGGTTGAAAAACGCACCTCTTGAGGCTTTCAGCAGACATGATTTTGTATGGAAAACTGCAGGATGAAGCCTCGGTTAGTAAATGGCGATAATGCGGAGAACAAGGACGCTGACGTACTGCAGATGCCCGACTCCAGGCCGACCGCGAAGCAGCTGGCATCGTTGTTAAAAGAAACCGAGAGGACAGCCGCAGGATTAGAAAGTTCTATGGGCGGTCGCACGTTCATTTTAATATGCGGCCCGGTCGATGGGCGGCTATAAGCTGAAGAACGAGAGCGTTCGCGGAAGATGCGAGGCTGTTGAGGACAGGGCTCTAAGCAAATGGGGCCGGAGGGGTCCCCTTCGCAACGCAATAAGAAAGCGGGACGTCTTGGAAGGGTTATATCAGTGCATCGCGGTTCAAGACGCAGCCGTTAACCTTGATTCCAAAAGTCTCGTCCGAAGCTTGTTGGTATCTGTTTCCTGAACCAACGAATCCCTCGTCGGACTCAGAGTGGGAATCGAGTGAGCCACGCAAGCAATCTCAACCTTACCTCAACCAGGTACTCATTAAATGGATATGAAAGTGCAAAAGGTGGCTGATCGTGCGATGAAAAGCAGCCGAGACAGAAGGAACCCGTTGGCCTCTTGCTGGAGACAGATGGATTTGGTATGTGCTGCACGTAGAGTTCTGACTCGTATTCTATTCTGGATGTTATCATTCACGCACACCATGTGCTGGCTGTATAATGCTAGGAGCGAAGTGGAGGTATCTCTGGGCCTTGCGAACCCCGTAGCTGGAACCATAGGTATGGTGGAGTGGTCTGTGGCTCGTATCAATCTAGCACCTAAAACATCGAGTCCAGATACATGTAGACACTTTTGTATGCACAGACGCGTTAGGGGCGCAAGTGCTCAGTCGCGTGATGAGGCGGTACTGCAAAGTATCTTTCCGTTAATCTCCAAGAGCACTTCAGCGCCGGAGGCCTTGAGGCTTCGGTCGCGGGATGGGACTCATGGTACCTGAGGGATACCTTGCCCAAGAAACCAGACCCCCTCATAAACCATGACGCGGTACCGTGACTTCTGTGCTTAGGTGACCATCGAATTCAATGAGTTCGTGTTCTTGATGCTCATACTAGAAAATGTTGAGACACTCGCACACACAACGACCCTCAGTGTTATCTCATTCTTGCTGCAGAGGAAAGAATGAGCCACGGTATTCCGAGGAACATGTTCGATACGTTAATTTGTCCTTAAATCACGAAACTTGTGGCTACCCTACCTTGCAATACTGTACTGATGTTGGTAGCTCCAGCTTGACCAAATGCCTGACAACGACTAAGGTACCTTAGCTTGATGGAGTACCTGTACCTCCCTCCCCTTCGTCGTAAGGTAGGTAGGTAAGGTAGACTTTGGTTCCACAGGTCAGAGGGGCGGTCTGTCCTTGCTTGCCAGCAAGGGTCACTGCCTGCTGGCTTAAGTGGTCACTGCTTCTTGCCGGCACTGCTCTCCACAAACCCCCTGATTGGCGATGCAGGTGCCATTGGCTTAGGCCTGAAATTGCACCCTTCGTCAACAACCGCACCTCTCCTTTAACATTTTCTCCTTGCTACCTCCAACCCGACTTCTTTGCCTTGCCATCCAACACCACGGCCACACCCTCCCGCAGTTGAGCTACGATAACAGCTGATACATAATCCACACGGCACTATCGTCGCGCACTTCGACCCAATCCTGTCAAAATGTCGTCCGCTACCGTACGTCCGATTCCACCCTCGCCCTTGAGCTGCACGCTCGCTACACCCAATCAGCCGTCGCGCCCAATGCTTCTTTACGATGCTGCCAATCGGCATTCTGGCTCCTATTTTGACGCTTGATTGCGATTCAAGCTACAACTGCTAATTCTTGATCCTGACAGAAGATGATCCGCCGCAAGAAGAACGTCAAGAAGGGCATCCAGTTCTGTCTGATGGTGTGTGGTGCTTCTGGAACTGGTACGACATGATCCCCTTTCGCCTGGCCAACCCTTTCCGAGTATCTCAAGCCCTTACGTACGCATACTCACCGGTTTCTGTAGGCCGCACAACCTTTGTCAACACACTCTGCAGCAAGGACGTTCTACAGCACAAGGATGCCGACGACATCTCAGACCCTACTGCCGAGGAGGGCGTCAAGATCAAGCCTGTCACTGTCGGTAAGTGATGCAATATGCTTGGGCGATTGATGAATCTGATTTTAACTTTGTTGTTAGAGCTGGAGTTGGACGAGGAAGGTACTCGTATCTCGTTGACCATCGTCGACACTCCTGGATTTGGAGACCAGATCGACAACGAAGCCAGGTTGGTTCACCTATCCTGAAATCTTCCGGCGCCTGTTACTAAATCTCCTCAAGTTTTGCAGAGATTGTCGGCTATCTCGAAAGGCAATATGACGACATTCTGGCTGAAGAGTCCCGTATCAAGCGTAACCCACGTTTCAGGGACAACCGTGTCCACGCCATGCTGTACTTCATCACTCCTACTGGCCATGGGTACGTAGATTCTAATGTCTTCATGACGCGTCTGAGCCCAGCTAATTGATTGCAGCCTTCGCGAGCTCGACATCGAACTCATGAAGCGCCTTGCTCCCCGTGCTAATGTTATTCCCGTCATCGGTCGCGCCGACTCCCTCACTCCCGCTGAGCTTGCCGAGTCCAAGAAGCTTGTTATGGAGGACATTGAGCACTACCGTATTCCTGTCTACAACTTCCCCTACGACATTGAGGAAGACGATGAGGACACTGTTGAGGAGAACGCAGAGCTGCGCGGCCTCATGCCTTTCGCGATTGTCGGTTCTGAGGACGTTGTTGAGATTGGCGGTCGCTCGGTCCGAGCCCGCCAGTATCCATGGGGCGTGGTTGAAGTTGACAACCCTCGCCACTCCGACTTCCTTGCCATTCGATCCGCCCTCCTTCACAGCCATTTGGCCGATCTCAAGGAGATTACCCACGACTTCTTATATGAGAACTACCGTACCGAGAAACTATCTAAGAGCGTCGACGGTGCTGCTGGGGGGTAAGACATCCTTATCCTATACATGGCTGATAAATCTAACATGTTGTACTAGTATTGACAGCTCCATGAATCCCGAGGATCTCGCCTCTCAATCCGTCCGACTTAAGGAGGAGCAGCTTCGTCGTGAGGAAGAGAAGCTTCGTGAAATCGAGCTCAAGGTCCAGCGTGAGATTAACGAGAAGCGTCAAGAGCTCTTGGCGCGCGAGTCTCAACTTCGTGAGATCGAGGCTCGTATGCAGCGAGAGGCTGCTTCCGCACAGGCAACACCAACCACGACCGATGCGAACGGTGACCTTAACGAGAAGACTTCCATCTGACCGGGTTAAATCCGACGGTGCGAAGTCGTCCAAAAGACTGCTGAATACACCCACGTCTTTGGTTTGTTTATTGCTGGCGTTGGTTCGCTTTCTCCTACGGCTACAGAGAAGACCAGAATATTCCCCTACAATCGCAGTTGAATTGAATGCCCTTCCGTGCTTGCCCGTCTCGCGATCGGCCTGTGCATGGTGAAGTTGTGGTTAAAAACGGCGCCTGGCTGGAAGCAGGAACACGAGGCATCTTTGGTTCCACTCATGTATGCTCGGTTGGCGGCCTGGAGCTGCGCGACTACCTAGTATGCTAAATGAGAAAGCAACTAGACGGGGGACGGATATGATCTGTGGCTCATGTAGCTGTGGCTTGTCCATGATTGGAGAGCCTTTGGGCTACTGGCCATATTATACTTCACTTGAAACCAGCGTTGTGGTCAAGAGCTTTTTTCTTCTTCTTAATTTTGTAGTGAACTTCTAATGCAGGTAGCAAGTTACGTCCCGAGATTCGTCATAGCAACTCTTGTGCCAAGATCCATGAGATACCATGTTGGGCGGAAATAACAAGAGGACCAAGATGACTTGGCTTCACTGATGCTGCCTCAATGAAAGTCTTCCTTAATATTATGCATGGTTGGTTTTGAGACTTTGGGTAATGATGTTATTGCCGCTATTTAAACGCATGAACTCAAAACTAAAAGCTATCGGAGCTTCAAATTCCAACGCGTGCCAACCGATTCCGATTCACAAAAACAGACTATTACAGGATGCGAGAGAAAGTCAAGTCATATAATCTTGCTTAGGTTTCATTGCCACGACTTCCGACGTAAGCAAACAATCATTCAAAGCCAACGCTCTTCAGTGTCGATCCTATACACCGCTTCTTACTGGTCCTTCCGTTGTGTCCTATGTGCAACCTTTTAGTTGTTGGACTGGCTGTTCAGAATTCTCAGGATGGCCAGGAACAAGTTGATAATGTCCAGGTACAGGCTGATGGCGGCGGCAATTTCCTCCTCAACATGGTGCTTGCGAATAATCATCTGGGTATCGACAAGAACATAGCCACTGAAAATGAGCGCAGCAGCACCGCCGTAGATGAGCTCTCCAGTAGAACTGTAGGGGAAGAACATGGCCATGAAGCCGAACAGGATCAGACCCCACAGAGCACCGAACAAGTACGGCATCCAGGAGGTGAAATCGTACTTGGACTGGCAGGCAAACAAGGTAAGGAATACGAAGATTCCAGCAGTCAGAACAACGGCATTGAGGACGATTGAAGTCTTGAAGAACGAGACAACGACGGAAATCGAGTAAGCTTCGGTAAGAGTGAAGAGCGAGAGGAATAGTAGGTTAGTCGGGTAAGACTTGCGCTTCCAGAAGGTGAGTCCCATGAAGACCAAGGCGCCGATGAGCTATTAGATAAGTGTTAGAAACAAGCGTGATTTGGCTGGAGATAATGCACCACATACCGAAACCCAGACGAGGGCTGGGTTGCTTTGAATCCATGATTTGTAGGAGGGGCTGAAGAAGCTGATCGACGACACGGCGGCAGTAGCGATGAGCTGAACGGTAAGAATGGTGTACACCTTTCGAATGAACTGGTTGCGAATGTCGACGGTGGCTTCGGCGACAGAGCCTCCAAACTGTTCCAAGTCAGCAAGAGCTGCCGCGAGTTGAGGCTGGTTGGATTAAGAACACTCCAAGGTAATGATTCTGATGAAGCGTCTCGATTTCGTCCTATTGTTACGCACCTTGAAATCATCGGGAACGTTGTCCTCGCTGCTGCGTGGCGCACCGAACAGGCCAGTGTGTTCATCATTGCGAGCCGAGGAGCCCTCCGCATAGGCTGGTGGCGCCTGGGTGTAGTCCTCAGGGTCCTCCTGAGGAGCGCGCTGGTACTTGGTGGTTGAAGCCATCGTGGGCACTCAGAGCGTGTTGTTTCGTTGCTTTGTCGGGCTGAGCAGGTGGCGTCGAGATGCAAATCAGAGTCGAACGAGCACAGGAAGCCAACAACGATGCGACGTTGAAGGAGGGAGACGTAGGCTGCTAGGTATGTATGAGAATGGGACGGAGTGGCGCATGGAAGCTTACTGCTGGAGATGGTGAGTAATGCGGCGTCATGTGTGGGGGAAGCACCTGGAAAGCTGCTACCTCAGGACGGAAAAGCTGGGGTACCTTGCCAGGCGCGTTGATTTGCAGGAGGAGCCAAGTATCTTATCTTATCATTCACGGGGTGCCTTCTGTGGCTGTGCATTCCGTCTTACTGTCCAGTCAGGTGCTATCCTTGGTAAGGCACGCGTTACTAAGGAGCGGCAGCCTCCAGCTACGGTATGGCATCCTTTTTCTATACAAGGATGCCAAATTGCAAAAAGCCACTAGAAGCTCAAGAGCGCATGCCATTCACTTGCGCCATCCACATGCCATGGACTATGTTAAGGTAAAGTTACAAACCTCGGCTAGTGCTCCAACGGTTTGGGGGAACAAACTCGATAAATCGGACCAGAATTTGCAAGTTGGCTGTAAGCCCGCCAGAACCAAGCGCCCGTAGCTCTTGAAAGGTAGAACAAGGTGGCCAGAAATGTCTCGCGTATGTCGACCACGGGCTGCATCCGCGTATATAAGAGATTGGGGGACCTGCGCTCATAGGAGGATGGACGCGACACCTGACGGCCTTTGCCCAGCACGAAATGTGGATGCAATACAAATCTTGGGACCCCTGGCCGGCTGTGATTGACTTCTCTCGTGCTGGAGGGGCTCATGCGGAACCAATGTTCAGCCAGGGGTCTCGGCCGTCGCTGGATTCTCGACCCTTGGCAGAAAAAAAAAAGACATGACATGGTTGTAGCTGGATACAAGAGGCTAAGAGCAAGGGATTCATTATCGTGGTGGGCATAACGACAGGACTTATAGGCGCAAATACAAGTTTTAGGAGGTCTCATGGTACCTTACATTAGGTAGGTATTGTATGGGCTGGCCACTGAGGTAGGTACCTTACCTATAGTACGGTGATCAACATTGGGCGGCGCACAAGAATTTATATTGTGTCCTTTTTCCGCTATGCCCCAACGGCGATCATGCAGCCAGTGTTGGGCGGCAGGACCTCGCCATAACGTCAACCGTTCAATTTAGCTGCTGCTGCCGAAGGATATTTGTTGATCGAAATAGAGTGGCTGCAGACCAGTGTGTGCAAGGCCCTTTTTAGCGCTATCGGCTGGCTTCAGCTCCCAGTAACGTAAAATAAGGTGTGCTTCTGAGCCAAGGCACGGTACAGTGGACCAAGGACCTTCCTATTACCTTAGTCTACATTACCTTTTGTTACAAGTCTGCCACCACCCACCCCTATTGCCCCTGGACCCCTGGGGCACCCGGTTCACCGCCTTCCAGAAACCCCACCGCGTGTGGGGCATTTTGGTTGGCTCGTAAGGAGTAAGTGAGTGGGACAGGCGGTTCCTGACGACCAAATCCCCGTGTCCAAAATTCAATCAGTTCAATTCGATTCACCGGTGCACCGTGCTTTAATACCTTCACCACCTTACTCTACCTCCCACAGTTCGACTGCTCTTCGTCCCAGGCGTTGCTGGCGGAACGTCTATTCCTCTCGCTTTGGATTCGTCTACAGGGCCATTCCACCCCCCATTGATCCCCTTCTTCGTCTGAACACAACAGCCGAGTGCCACGAATCGACACTGTTGCGAGATCGCCCAAAAGCTCGTTCCGCATCCCAACTCCTTTGCGCCCCTCCAACACCAAGGGCCCCCCGCGCCCCTGCCTTTCCACCAAGCTCCTGGCACCGTGGCAGCATTCTGTGAACGCATCCGGTGCTTCATACTACCCTAGTTTGGAACATCGCGCGCCATGGGCGACTCAATTGCTCTCGCGTCGTCGCAGGTCGACGGCCAGACTGTTGCTGGCGATTCAAAGACTGCTGCTCCCTCGCAGCTCCAGAACGGCTCGCAAAAGGCCAACCCGAACATGCCAATGTACATGCAGGCCTCCGGTCGCAATGTCGTCCTTGTCAGGCGCCTTAAGCGCAAGGATGACAGCACAATGAAGCATTTTACGCGCTGGTTTATCAAGAACCAGATCGGTACGTTTCATTCCTCCAGCCCAGATCTCTCCTGGGCTGTAACAGTAGCACGCTCCTGGGACATACCTGTGCCATTGAACTCTGAGCGTCATACCAGGCAAGCCTTACTGACTGCTATTCGATGCTTTGACAGGCCTCTCCTTCAACCTCCTTGCCTTGCTATTCTTGGCCCACATCTTCATCCCGAAAGCTCGCACATACACCCAAAAGTTCTTCCACCTCAGCTACTACAATCCCGACACCGGCAAGTACGCGATTGGAAGCAACGATGCCTACATTGTCACATTCTGCATTGTCCTCTTCACTGGTCTACGAGCTGCCACCATGGACTACGTCCTTGCGCCGCTTGCCAAACTCAATGGTATCACGAAGCGCAAGGCCACCACCCGCTTCGCCGAGCAAGCTTGGATGATTGTTTACTACACGTTCGCTTGGGCCCTTGGCATGGTATGTGACCACTGAGATCTTTCACTCAATTAGTACCCGTGTTGACACTAGAACAGTACATCTACTGCACTTCCCCCCACTATTTGAACATGCGAGAGATCTGGACGGAGTGGCCCAATCGCGAGATGGGTGGTATAATGAAGGGATACATGCTCATGCAGTGGGCATTTTATCTTCAACTCATGATCATTCTCAACATTGAGGACCGCCGCAAGGACCATTGGCAGATGTTCTCGCACCATGTCATCACGGCCGGCCTCATCTGGGCGTGCTACAGCTACAACCACACTCGCGTGGGCAACTTGATCCTTATTCTCATGGACAACGGTGATATCCTTCTCCCGGTATGTTCGCCCATACAAAAACTCCCGAGTAATGGAGGTCATGACTGATCTCAAATCATAGCTGGCCAAATGCTTGAAGTACTCCGGCTTTTCAACCCTTTGCGATGTCATGTTTGGGGTTTTCATGCTGGCATGGATGCTCTGCCGTCACATTGGTTTCAACATGGTTTGCTGGTCTGTTTACGCGCACACCCCGAGCATCATGGCAACCGGCTGCTTCCAGGGTACCGACAAGAACCGTATTGGCCCACTCGAGACTCCTTCCGGGCTGGGCTACCTCATCGAACCTTTCTTCAACACCACGGGCAACGTCTGCTACAACGAGACTGTTAAATGGGCTTTCCTCACGCCTTTGCTCATGCTACAGGCCATTACAATCGTTTGGTTTGCCATGATCGTTCGGGTCGCCGTCCGTGTCATCAGCGGCACTGGAGCGGAGGATACCCGCAGCGATGATGAGTGCGACGAGCAGGAGGAAGAGGAGGAGGAGTTTGTCTACGAGGAGGCACAGCCTTTGGAAGAGGAGGTCGGTGTCGAGGAGCTGGATCTGAAGAGCTGGGAGCGCAGGACCGGCAACAGGAGGCAAGCTAACAGCTCTGGTGTCAGCCTCCCCGGCCATAGCGATCGCAAGGAGTTGCTGGGGCGTATCGGTTGTGAGAAACAGGTTGATTAAAACATGGGTGATGAGGTGTTACGGATTTACGCTTTGTGTTATACTAATGTTTGTTTCGGTCTATCCTCCACCTTGGTTTTACGGAGAGGACTTCTGTTGTTGCCAAAATTTCAAGCTATCATAGAGGGTATGAGATGCGTCAGTTGGAGACGTCAAGACATTATCATGCCTCAAAGATTACGCGTTTAGATGTTGTTTTTAGAGACGGGGAAGACGAGTCATGCACCCCAATGCAGTCAATTGAGAAACTCTACAAGCTGGTCTTATTCTAAGTTTCCTGTCCGTCTCAGCCCTGTTCCTCTTTCTGTGCCTTTGGTAGGCGCTTCCACGGGTAGCCCTTAATTCAGGTTGAGTTCTCCTTGGATTGGCCCAAAATCTTGTGTGCCATTTCGCGGAGCTTGAATTTCTGTATTTTGCCGCTCGCCGTCTTGGGATATTCTCCGACCCAGAAGACGTGCTTGGGCACAAGGTGGCCCGAGAGTTTCTCACGAACCCAGTCCCGGACGGCGTCTCGCGTCAGGATGTGATCTTGCTCGCCGGCCTCTTTATTGGATGGGCTATCTTCCCCAGACCACCCCTTCTGAGGTATGATAAAAGCGGCGACGCTTTCGCCGAGCCGCTCGTCGTCCACGCCCACGACGCTCACCTCCTTGACGCCAGTGAGCTGGAACAGGCAGTTCTCGACCTCTAGCGGGTGGATGTTCTCGCCGCCGCGGATGATGAGATCTTTGATGCGGCCGGTGATGCGGACGTAGCCGTCAGCGTCCATCTCGGCCTCGTCGCCCGAGTACATCCAGACCGTACCGTCAGCCTCGACGGGGCGCTCGGCCGCCGTGCGCGTCTCATCACCATAGTAGCCCTTCATAACAAGGTAACCGCTGGCGGCGAGCTCGCCGCGCGTGTTGAGCGGCAAGACGACGCCGCGGTCTGTTGGAGACACAATCTTGACGGTGGTGTGGGGCATGGGCGTGCCGACGGACGAGGTGCGCTTGGAAAGGGGGTCCGAGGGCGTCGTCATGCAGCTGACGGGGCTCGTCTCGGTCATACCGTAGCATATGACGACGTCGGCCAGGCCCAGGCGGTCGTAGATGCGGCTCATGAGAGCCTCGGGGACGCTGCTGCCGGCCACGATGCCTTTCCGCAGGCTGCGCGGGGGTTCCTTTCCTGCGGCATCGGCAGCGTCGAGGGACTCCAGGACCGCGACGATCATGGTGCTCACGCCGTAAAGACCGGTGGCGTCGTGGTCAACGCATGTGCGGAGAGTGGCGACGGGGTCGAAGGCCGGGCTGGGGAACAGGATGGCGGCGCCGGTCGTCGCGCTTGCCATGTAGCCAAGCACAGAGCCGAAGCAGTGGAAGAGCGGGGGCGGGACGACGATCCGGTCTGTAGGGTTGAGGCCCATGCGGTTCGCAATGAAGATGCCGTTGTTGAGGATGGACGTATGCGAAAGCATGGCGGCCTTGGGGAGGGAGGTGGTGCCCGAGGTGAACTGGATGTTGATGGTGTCGGATGGGGCCAGCGGTTCGTCGGGCGTGACTGGGCGCTCCGAGCCCGCAAGAAGGTCAGCATAAGGTGTCAGAGAGCGGTAACTGTCGAGGCCGAAGCGCACTTCAGGATGGCTGTCCCTATTGTCGACGATGATGACCTTTCTTAGGGAAGGTACGGCTTCACTCTGCACGCTGCTGGCCGCCAGGTCTCCCACGACTTCCCTCAGCAGTGGCTCATTGCTGCGACCCCTCCCCGGCCTGTAGGCGAGGTCGGTGACCGCGCCGGTGATGAGAACGTCGGCGTCCA
This sequence comes from Paramyrothecium roridum, assembly GCA_003012165.1. NCBI lineage: Eukaryota > Fungi > Ascomycota > Sordariomycetes > Hypocreales > Stachybotryaceae > Paramyrothecium > Paramyrothecium roridum. The sequence continues at coordinate 60,767 of PXOD01000337.1, forward strand.
GGTGGTTAAGGGCGGCGCGGACCTGCTGCGCGTTGAAGCTGGGGTTCAGGGGCACGAGAACCGCGCCGAGCTTGAACAGGGCGTAGGTCAGCGCGGCGAACTCGTGCCCGTTGCCAAGGGAGATGGCGACGCGCCTGCCCTTGCGGACGCCGAGGGAAGCCAGGGAGGCTGCCAGGCGATTCGAGAGCCGGTCGAGAGCGTCATATGTGAGGACGGTCTCCCGGAGAGGAAGAGAAGTGCCTGCGGAGGGAGCGCGGGCGATGACGGCGGGGCGGTCGCCGTGCTTCGAGACGACGGAGGAGAAATGGTCCGGAATGGTGCCGCGGAAGAGTGGTGGCTGCGAGGTGTTAGTGGACGAATCAGTCGGAGCATGCCAGGTTCATGAGATGCTTAGGTGGTATGAGCCGTTGCATCGGGGAGTTATGAGAGAAGCGGAGGAAGCGTGCTAACGCTGCGTACGTGTATGGCAGCTCAAGCCTTCACCGGCGCGGATACGATGACCTTCCTTAGAACTCAAGATGCCTCACACATTCACTATGGATGATCGAGCAGTGCATGGACATACCTCATCTGGACCATTCCGGAAGCTCAGTCCCGCCGTTGCCAACGCCCTCCTATGAACAGAGCCTCGAGCTCTCGCGCAACTGAATGATGCCTGCGCGGCTCTGAGGCAGTGCCGGGCTGCAACGGGCCCATGCCAACTCAGGGACGACATTTGAAGAAGGCAATTGGAGGTGCTGCGAGAACACGGAAGATTGGTCTACTGTGTTCCGTTGGCAGTTCCAGCAACAGAAGTTGTGGCCGCGGCCCACTTCCTACACCGCTACCCTTGCAAATGTCCGCCCCGATCCTGGTCTTGTCGTAAAGTGAGGTGCGTTGAAAACCATGAACTAGTGAGCGGTTGGAGGGCGGGACGGGGGGTGACACAATTTGACGATAGCTCTGAGCGGGCTGGTTGAAAGCTGAGTTTAAAGCGTCCCAGTCCTCTTCCCAGCCCCGGTCCGGCTCCCGGAGACGCTCCCCCACAGCCGAGCCCCTCACCCGCGGTCTAAAGCCTGGAAAGTCGGGGATAGTTCCTTGGTCAGCTGCGCTTTGCGGGGTTGGGGTACCTTAGCTAGAGGAGACCAAACCCCCGAGGCTTTCCTTTTTGCTTGTGTGGGGTAACCAAACGCCTGACCAGGCCAGGAACCGAATGGGTTGCGTTGGATAGGATGGATAGCTTTCCCGCCCCCCCTCCAAAAATGCAAACTTGCCGCCTCAAGAGGCTTGGTGGTCGTCCGGCAGCATTGAGGCTCACGCTGTGCGCATGCTTGGCGCGCGGCGGATGACGCAGTAACCACGGGATGGAATGCCATCCCGCGCCTGGGCATTCGTCCTCACCCGCAGCCCTGGGCGAGACATGTTTGATTGAGGCATCGAGCGAGCGCTAACAAAGGCATTGTTGACAGTCTTGACACAGGCACGGGTTGCTGGGCGTCGTTATGCCGCCTCTTCTGAAGGTAGTTCTACATCATCACTTTGCGGGCATCAGCGGGCCACAAGTGCGCAGCATATTTGCATTGCTAATTGTTTTGTCATTCCTGTCTATATTTTGGCCTCTTGCCTGCATGATACAGGATGTGTTGGACCAACCCAGCAACGCCGTGAATTCGAGGGATGCAGCCAATAATCATTCGCAGTGCTCCCTGATCTGCCGATGCTGTGCCCGCCCTGCTGTTTGCCTCAAGCAAAACAAAGCTCTGCCTCGTTCTATTGGCACCGCCCTCAGGAGGCACAGCAGATCGCCATTTGATCCCTCGCACATATGAATCATCATTGTGGTATCGCTCCCAACCTTGGTTCAACCAGTCGAGTCCTAAATCAAGGCAACAAGTGCCTGTATGACGGGAAACATGGTAGAACCTCCAGTGGCCCTGATTAAGGGCCACTGGAACACGTGTAAAAAAAAAAAACCAAAATCACCGTACTCCGTCTAGCCTTGCCACCGCGATTGCCGCGGATAGTTCTTTGTGCTTCGAATGCAGACCAAATTTGAAAAGTCACACAGGACTTGAACAGGCAGAGCAAGCTCCAGCGCCTGTAGGTAGAAAAATAGAAGGGAAGAAAAAGGGGTCAACGAAGTGGAAGAGATATGTACAGGTAGGAAGTGAGGTGATACAACGTAAGCCTTGCGGTCGACGGTTGTGAGTTTTGTTGCCGGCTAGCTTCATTCTGACTGCTCGCCAATGTGCCGTTCGCTCTCCGGTTTCCAGGAGCCTAAAGATATTCAAGTCAGCTATGCTAAACGTCAGCGGGGGTCTGTTCGCCTCACCTTCAAAGTCGTGCTTGACAAAGGCCATCGGGTCATCAGGCTCTCCCGCGCCCATCTGACCAACGCCAGGGGAGAAGCTTGTAATTGGCAAAACTACCACGTCACCAACGCGTCGTCTGTTCTGCATGCCAGTGAAGTTGTGGTAATCGATTTTGCTGCCGCTCTCTTCGAGCTTGAAGAATCGACCGTCGTTGAAGTAGTCCATGATTGTGTCTGTCCATACGGCCGGCCCCGTGAGGTCGACGACACCCTTGTCGGAAATGTGGGAGACCTTGCCGGCTCGCTTCAAAGAGAGGGTCTCGTTTGTAATTCGGGTAATGACATCGCGCAGTACTGGGTGGCCTGGCTTGCTCTGGATCGTCCACTGGCAGAACTGAATGCGACGGCTGTACCATTCGGCCCAGTCTGGGCGATCAGGATCGGCCTCAATGCCAATGACCAAGCCAACGGTCTCGCGGGGGATGTCCTCTGGGATCCATTCCAGCGCACTCTTGATCGCATACGTGTCGATATCGGAGTATATGCCACCTCGGGCGAACAGAATGAGGTAGCGGAAAAAGTCGGCCTTCAGTACAGGGAGAGGCAGAGCGTTGTAAGCTTCGAGAACTTCCGGTACAGTGGCGTAGAGGAGTCGCAAGAGACTGACAGCAACGTCGTCGGTTATGACTTCGTGGATGAAGCCAGGGTGCTGGCCGGACCACGAGGATTCTTGGTCGCGGAACTCGAAGTTCTTGTCGGCCGGTGTCTTTTTCCATGTCTGCCAGATGAAGGCGGGGAATTTGGTCTCGAGGTCGTAGGGGTATGCGTAGGCGAGCTTGTCGTATGTGGACATGTGGCTCATATCCATCAGTGGCTTCTGGGCCACAGGACGATGCGCCGCGGGTTTTTCATTGAGCTCGTGGCCCAGGGCCGAGGTCCCTGCAGCAGCGGCGTCGCCATTCGACTTCGAGGTATCGACGGGAGTTTTACTTCCTTCGGCTCCGGAGTTGTGGTGAAGCGTGACGAGAATGAATACGGTGAGGATGGCGACTGCAGCAATGACAGCGCGACGTGAATTCAACATGGCGATTCCTGGAAGAGACGCTGGGCGCGTCTAAAATAAAATAAAATAGAGTGACTAGAAGAACGAAAGAGACGGGCCAAGGGGAAGCGAGCAACGGTGCACCTGGCCAGTCCGCTCAGTAGCCCATGGATGAGTAGATGGTGCAAATGCAGGGCGCGAATCGAGAGGGAGGATGCGTAAAGAAGGTGGGCGGAAAGGAGGATGAGGGCGATGATGACGACTCCTGTTGTAGAAATGTAAAGGAGCGGGAGGGCTGTGTCGCGACAGGCTTAGCGAATCTGCAGGCCCGCAGCGCAGACAACGCTAGTGCAGTGTAGCCCGGGCAGGGACTGGCGCAAATGTTATATTGCTTGCAATCAAGCCGAGTCGATCCAATCCACTAGGCAAGCTCCGGATGGAGGGGCCGAGCAATGGACAGATGCGATCTTTTTTTTTTAAAATTTAATAACGAAGAATCAATACGACGTTAAAGGTGCTAGCCTGGCCAGCCACAGTAGAGACAAGGGTGCCGATGTCAGACACACAGGAAGGAAGAGAGAGAACAAAAGGCCGGCCGTAGGAGGTCCTCTTGAGCTTCAATCTTGTGATACAAAGCCTAAGCACCGAAAAGATTCCAAAGGTAAGGTACCGTAGGTAGGCCAAGCTTTTTTATTATTACTTGTAACACGGACGGGAGGTCCAGGGGCCGCTGTGGCCTCAACACCAGACTTGCGCCGGATCAGAGGAACCAAGCCATTTTGTCTGTACTCGTACCGGATACCGACGCTACGAGACGAAATGTCTGGAGATAATTACGAGAGTGGGGTGCTCGCCAGATAAGGAGCTTCCACCCCCTTTTCGGGCTGGTGCTGGCTTCTGAAACAGTTGCAGATCATGCAACGTCTCCTTGGCATCGCCTAGCGGCGCCGTAGCAAGGCAACGTAAGCCACCAAGTTGACAACTTTGGTTTCTCGCGTGCTTCTGGAATGGTCTGAAGTATAGGCCGCCAAAAAAAAGAAGACTACATGCTGGACGCAAGCAGCCTCTTCCATTTACAAGTGCCTCGTGTGTCCAGAGCGGAACGCAGTGCAATCCATCTGCAGCGACGCAGTGTTTGCGTTGCCCACTCCCCTCCCGTCGCTGCGGCAAGCGGAAGAGTTGTCTCGTCTCGGCTAGCAAACAGGCTGCGGAGCACATTGCCCGACCTTATCTGCGCTGCTGCAACCGCTGCCAATCCCTACTGTATGTTGTCGCATGCCCACCTTGCGCCGCCCACTGGGTGTTCCTGCGCTTCCGAGGTGTTCAATTGGCGCGCGACGAAGAGCGTTGCTGAGGCACCGATGATGATCGCGGAGCTGAGGCACGTACGGTTGCGGAAGGTCGTCTCAACCCCAAACTTTGGACGAATGTAAAAGGCCCGCTCATTAGCTCCAAGGGCGGCCAGATTCGCTTTCCCTGGCAATGATGCGCGTTTTGGCGGCAGTGACGTGAGCACGCCGGCCCATGGGTTGATGATTGCGTTATGCCTTTGCTGTCGTAATCCCGCCCCGCAACGGCTCTGATAATGCCATCCCCGAACTAGAAAGACAGGTCATGGTCTGAGGTTATGCCTACTGAGGCCATCCGAGTGGAATACGTGGGCTATGTGGACAGATGGTCAAGTGCACTCTATCCCTTGGGGCCACGCGGCCTTGTGAGTTTGCCATTTGCGCCTCTTTTAATGGTAAGATGAAATGAAGATGGATGCGGAGTATTACCCGTCAGCCTATCGTGAATTTCCCGTGTCTGCCGACAACGCCCGTACAAGAGCAGTCAATAATTGTTTATATACACGCTTTATTAGCAAAATATATAAATGAATGTAATTGTAAATACGTCGTCTCGCGCCAAAATCCCTTTCGTGATAGACTCTTCTCGAGGCAACCGAACCCTGCAACTTGTCGCTACCTTACAGGCCGTCACTGTGAGGACCCAAGTGACACAGGGCCTGAACTGCAAGGCATGGAACTCGAGAGCAACTTGCATGACAGAAGTACTGCATCATGGACATGGCCGAGCCCAACGACTCGACAAGAACTGCACTTGTTGCGCTGCTCGCAACATTTCGCAAATTGGTCAAGTTGCTGAATGAGTCATGCGTGTTGCGTGGTCGGCGAGATTTTGCAGATTTGGTAAATGCTTCATTGCCATTATCTTGGCCTATCATGATCTAGACTCGCAAGTGCTTGGCCTTCGGAAGAAGTGGTGAGGCCGGACGTCAATGACCAACCTGGGCATTGAAGCTGTTCAGTAGGCCCAAAGGCTTCATTCTCCATGATCCATGATCGCACACGAGAAATGCGCCAATGTTTGATCTTTAGTGCTCAATTTTCAAGGAGAAGTCCACGTGGGGGACGCCTTGGTGGATTGAGCTCGTGGAGATGATGTCAATGTCTGGGATCGCAAGTCAGCCCAATTTGTATTCTTACCGAATCCCGCTTCCAAGCTAGGGTCAAGGCATCTTACCTTGGCAGACATATGGTGCCACGTTGTCGGCCTTCAACCCACCAGAGACCTCGAGCAGGAAGTGCCGCTTGCCGCTCCACCTCTCCTTGATGCTCCTGGCGGCGACGCGCACCCCGTCGCCAGTGAAGTTGTCGAGCATAACCACGTCGGCCCCGGCGCCGATGGCCTCGTCGGCCTCGGCCTCGGACTGGACCTCGACCTCGACCTTGACGCTGAAGCCGGCGACGGCCTTGGCGGCGGCGACGGCGTCCGAGATGCTGCCGCGGCTCCACACGTGGTTGTCCTTGAGCATCACCATGGCGCTGAGGTCCATGCGGTGCGCGTCCGCCCCGCCGACGAGCATACCGTACTTCTCCACCAGCCGGAAGCCGGGCGTCGTCTTGCGGGTGCCGGCGACGATGCCCGCGTAGCCGGCCTCGCGCAGCCTGGTCACGAGGTCGCGGCTGCGGGTGGCCACGCCGGAACACCGCGCCAGGGTGTTGAGGGCCACGCGCTCGCCCAGCAGCACGCCGCGCGCCGGCCCGCGCACCGTGGCGACGCTCGTCTTGCCCCCGGCGTTGGAGGGGTCGATGAAGGTGCCCTCGTCGGCGTGCCACTCAACCGTGCAGCCGCACTGCGCAAAGACCTCATCGAAGAAGGGCCGGCCCGCCAGGACGCCGGGCGACTTGGCCCACAGCGTAGCGGTGCGAGGCACCTCGCCGACCACAAAGCCGCCGTAGTCGAATGAGGGAGTGTCCTCGGCCAGCCAGGCCGTCACCTGGGTCTTCCAGCTTGGCGGCAGGAGATGCGCAACGGCGCCGTGCGTGGTAGGAGGGGCACTCGCAGCCATGACGAAAGGTTTATGAGAATAGGCAATGAGTTGAATGAGATGTCTGGCCCGGGACCAAGAACCTGCGCGATGTGCGTGATTTGATTCGCGTGGCAAGCTGAGGGTTCATAAGTGCAGGCAGGTTCCATTTCAAGACATAGGCCATCCGAGCCATTCTGTGGGGAAGTGAGTCTTAAACGGGAATTGCCCGGCTCATGCCGAGGCCGGGAAGCGGCAACGGGATTCGCCCATAGCCGCCATGTGCCGCCGCGTCCCGGAACGGTTTCTTCCCTGGCCTCTTCCAGTGACCCGAGATCTAGCTCGTCGACATGCGCCATTCCAGGAAAGCTGCCTCGAAGTTATTTGTTGTGAGCTCATATGCCCAGCAAAAAAAAAAAAAAAAAAAAAACGGCCCCACAAGCGCCCGGTGCGGCCTCGGGAACTACCCAGTGAGCTCCCCAAATGGGCGAAAGGAGCTTTGCTCGGGGTCCCACAATTGCGAGACGGTAGCTGTTGTGTCGTTCTGACGGCATTGGGTGGAGCACCTGGGAAAAAAAAGACAGGCAAGGGGATATCTCGGTGTTGCGGGATGGAGTCGGCCACTTTTCGCGCAAAGCAATTTCGTGTGATGCGTGACGGATAAAACCAGCAACACAAACAACCTGATGGTGCGCTCACCATCAATGATGAACTTCGACGTCTTTGCGCTTCTTCTCATGCTTATTTTGACCAGCTCTCAGCATATTGGTGCCAGCTGCTTCGTCTCTTGTCTGTCGTGAAACTCTTTTTTCCATGACGCTTCCAACCGAGCCAGCAACTTCAGCGGCAATAAGCCGGTCTTCAGGCGATCACGAGAGGACCCACCCGGCCCGAAGTGGGGCCACCACCGAACTCCGGCTTCCTCCGATCCATGAAAAGTCGCGGTCCAGGAAAATCGTTCAGGGCGCATTATTTCCGTCTCCACCTGTATTACCGAACCCACTCGAAACAAGCATTCTGCCGCTCAGTCAGGAACCGAGCACAGGGCGTGAATCCAACCAGATGGCCAAGTCATTTGTCCCTCCGAGCGCTCAACCTGAGCCTCTGCTTTCGTTGCCGTCAGCTCTTGGCCTTAATCTCGCAACTCCACAGTGATCCCCTGACACTCTGCGAAGCTACCAGATCGGATAAGCCTTACAACCCTGCGATAACCGTTGCTATCCGAATCAGAAACCATGCTTGGCCTGGTTGTTCTTGCAGCCTGGATCCATCTGTAGCTTCAGGTCATCGATCTGAGCTACCGCCAGCATAGTGGCGTCTAGAGTAGCCTCCGGTGTCGGGAAATTGAGTAGATCGTCCCACGCTTCACGAAGACAGCCAGCTCATTGCGAACCATTTGGACTCGCCAATCAGCCTTCAACTCGCTTATCATCTCTCCAAGGCCACGGCCAGTAAGACTGAGATGCAGCAAGTCTCATCCTTTCCATATGAACCGCGGAATTAATTCGTTACATGGGTCAAGATCGCCAGAATTTCCAAGCCTACGTTATACTCCACATCGCCGATGTTGCAAACACGCCGCGTGCGCATTGATGGTGTCACTTGCCGGGGATGATGGCCTTTTCTAACAGAAAACTGCCGTTGGATGTGCCGGGCAAACTTGTGACAGGACCCCGAGCCCTGGGCACGCAAATCTGCGCTAAACATGTGACACGAAGAGGAAATCAGCGAATCAAATTGCTGGAGCGAGTACAACCCGAATCCAGTCATCAGTGCGATCAAATAGCGTTACTTAGTATGTGGGACTACACTGAAGGCTGGTCGCCGCCGAGAACCACCCCAGGGCCACGCTACAGGACTATACAATACAGAGCTCTTCATGCTTAACTATCCCTACTGTCTACCCACACGTTGTTCTCCCCGATACCCAGAGAACTATCTGCGTTTGGGAAAAGCGGGGTTATTCCCCTGCCACTCTCGTCACCTTCTGATTGTGTCTCATTTTCCGGCTGTACGGGCGGAGGGTCTTTGTATATCCAAGGGGCGGGTAGGCTAGGCGTGGGTCAGCAGAGCAGCTTTGACACTCAAGACGAGTCACTTACGGCATGACGAGGCTGGGGTTGATAAACAACATGCCCTTTTCCCTGTCTTCATCCATTGTACTTCCCCTCCGCAAGAGGCTTCGCGATACTCCAGGGCCCCTCTCTATCTCAAAGTCATCACCAATGGCCTCTTCGTCGCTGGCAGCATCATCCTCGATCGCGCGCAATGCAATATGCCGCGTCAAGGGGTCGAATCTCCGTTTGTAATAGTAGCTATACCATATAGTGAAAGGGATGAGCGGAAGAATAGCGCCAGATTCAACGAGAGCAGTCAAAGCGGTGATCTCACCCAACTTGACGGCCCGAGCTGCTAGAGTGGCAATTTGACCAAACATGACGACCTCAAACACAAGCAGTCCAATGACGATGCGGTAGCATATTATGCGCCAGGCACCGCCAGTGGCATGTTGTGGTTGGTCCATGGCATAGAGCACCATGTATTTGAAGGTGAAGTACCCGAGGATGAAATAGATGGTCCCAAACAACAGTATAAGGAAGCCCCAACTCAGAACGCTATAAATAATGCAGAGATTGAAGACGAGAAGTGACGTTGGAAGGTAAAAGCCGTACTGAAAAACAGGGGGCTTCTTCATCTCCGCAAAATCCCGAGGCGTTGACGACATCATTCGATAGAATGGATAGAGGCAAACGCTACCAGCTTCCAGAATTCTGAAAGGCATTAGACCGATGCCCTGAAGCATGATGAATCCGATGAAGAAGACGGAGAGATACTCCACATCTTCTGATATAATGCGCGGTATCGAGCTGGTATCTTTCAAGAAGTCTTTAAGCCTAATCAAAAAATCGGAGCCAGCCTTGGAGATGGCGAAAACGAAGAAGGTGTTGAAAAAGGTGAAGAAAAAGTTCTTCGAAATGCTCGAAAGCTCCACATCTCCTTGCGATATCATGCCTTGGTGATTGGACAAGTAATCATACAGATAAGGCACCGCAACGTTGAGCAATGACACAAACAATGTGGGGAGACCTGTTTGGACAAGAGACTTGATCGTAGGGTGCTCGCCCAACCAGTCAGCAAACGATGGCGCGGCCTTGTCTATGGCGCAGATGTTGAGAAAGGATGCCAGGAAAATGGTGGGGAAAATCCAAAGTACGGTTAGAACGGTGATGAACACCGTGATACCCCAGGACTTGAGACGGCGGATGCCCCGCAGAGCATAGGTGTTCTTCCAGACGAGGTCCGGGGGAGATGGTGCAGCTTTAGTCAAGAGTCTGCCCGGCCGAGGATCTATCCGTGCCTGGATGAACATTTGGCAAGATGCGACAGAGTCCATTGTGACAAGTGCCATGTCCGTGGTAGGGTATGTCTTGCTCCTCGCTTCTGCCACCTTTGCATCAAGTCGCCGAAGTCTCTCCTCATAGTAGTCAATGGCGTCCAATCTGCGACTTCTTAATCCCAACGTTCCGTATCTAATTGTTACTTGGGGCCTGTCATCGCTGAGATTTGGGTCGTTCTCGTCTGCAGCCAGAAGCCGGCCATTCTCCGCAGCCTCCAAATTATCCTCATCCGCAGCTAGAAGGTCGTTTTCGGATGGGCTGGGACGTCTCACAATGTCTTTGGGTTTTCCGTTCCGTTGCTGTTTCAAGAACTTGGCCCACGATGCCTCCAAGCGGCGGAGCACCTGATCTCGCGTTTCCACGAGCCTATCAAGATCCTTCCAGTTTCTGCATAGCGTGACAGCTTCGACCTTACCCAAGTCCATATCTTCTATCAGACTCTTGATCTTTTCCTCTGATCTCAGCTCGGCAGGAATGCCGGTCAAGCGGAACGTGCGGTCGGTAACCGTAGACTGCTTGCCCAGGTAGTCCTGCCGATACCGTATGATACGAAAGGTCTCCCAATTAATGGAGTATAAGGTCAAGGCGACAAAAAGGTAGGTAAAGAGTACATAGGCCCAAAGATAGGCGTGGCTCTCATGCTCTTCCTTGTCGTGGTCCTTGTAAACTTCAATGTCGTTGAAAGTGGATTGCGAGGAAGCCAAGAACGTGAAGTAGCTCTGTTCGCTACCGGGCTTTTTGAAAATAGGCGATGGATCGAAACCGCGAAAGTGCTTGTTGATTGGGAATAGAATCGTAAGCGCAACAAAGAAGAAGACGGCAAAGAGACGGATTGCCATTTTGAAGAAGCTTAAGAACTGCTCAGGTCAGCGTGGCCCCGACTCGGGTTGTTCTTCGTCTTGCGCTGCACATACAACAAACGCATCCAAGCCTGCAGATGCAAGCACTTGTTCCTCCGTGACCCTCCATAATTGCGGTATCCAGCCGAGGAATGATTGCGACAGCTCGGGAAGCCCGACGCTAGGGTCGAGGCGTCGTTCTCGCGCGGCGTAGAGGCTCGGCCATCGTGGGCGCAAAATCTGAGAGCTAGTTAGCACTGCGACGGGTATTTTGCGATTCAGAAGCTTAGCGCACGCAGAATGTGACGAAGGCAGAGACGCCAAGGACCAAGGACAGCACGAGCTGTACGAGCATGTCCTTGTCGGGATCTGGCCTAATGCCTTCCATACGGTCGCCGCATTTTTCTTTTGTGCTGTTTTGAAACATGGTAGTCGATCGTCATGGCATGGAGTCGGAAGGCTAAGGCTTAGTGATAGTGGCGCAAGATGAAGATATGCTGGCTGGATGGGTTGGCGGAGGTGGGAGATCAGAAGCTGAAGCTTCAATGGTGATCATCTGCCACAGGCTCGTGACGTAAGGCACGGTATGCCAGGGACCTGCCTTCTGTGAGCACATGCATAAAGCTTGAGTGGGGCGGCCATTCGGTCTTGTGCACAACTTTGTGCACTACTCTCGTTGTGGTGAGCCTACCCTGCACCTCAAGCATCAGGATCAATTGACAGGAACACAATGATTTGAACACTTCGTGGTGGTCCCAAAGTCTTACAATTTGATGCCTTCTTGCAAATCTTGAGTAGGTATCAGATAATTGAAATTGTGGATAGTTCGCTTTCTTCAGACCAAGAAACCTCCATACTCCCAAACAAAAAGTAAACAGGAGCATTTCACAGCTGTTTTAGAACGAGGATGCGTAGTATGAAGACAAGAAAGCTTTTGTATTCTTCGTTCATCATCTTTTCCTTCGCAACCTCCTGGAGAGCCCGTGCAGATAGTACATCCATTGGACTGGAGAACTTCCCATAAACGAAACTAAGCCGCAAAATATCCTATATCTCAGCACATGCGGACCACCAGAGGTCAGCATAGGCAATGAAGGCATCCGAGGCCGCCGGGCGGGGCACTTGCATCTAGCATGTCTATAAGAGGCCTTTCCACCCGTCGCTAGTTCAGTATCCATACCTGCCCTTGGTTCGGACTATTTGTACTCCCATCCAATTGTCTTCTTGTCTCCTCCTATTTGGGAGACACAGCCGTAATCGTACGAGGAGATGGCACGAGTTTCCAACCTGATCTCACATAAGGACAACTATGCATGCTGGGACACGAATGGAAGACGTCAGCCCTCTGTGCTAATCCGGTGGGCCTGAGGGCACTCCCTCAGCAGCAACAAGGAACAGAGTTGCAGCGGGGTGCTGGAGCATTGCTGGCACAGCAGAAACACCAGGATCGAATCGGGTTGATCTGTGGACTCGAAGCGGTGAAGGAGGGGTAAGGCCTTTAACAATTCCAAAGAATTAATGATGAGACCCCTGGGAACGAGAGGACTTCCGGCAGGCTTCATTGATTGTCTGCATGTTCCCTCGTCGGCCTCGTCCTGACCGCAAGTGTCACGATCACTGCTCGACAGCATAGAGGCTGACAGAAAGAAGCAGTGGCGACGACATCTTCTCCGGCTCACACAGAGAAGCGGGAAATTTCAGCCATACTTGCACAGCAGTCATGCGGGCATCTTCTTGGCAGTGCCCCGGACGTGCCGTCCGAGAGCCACAGGAAATCAGTGATAGGTTCCTTCTGCATATGACGCAGTGGCGATCATCCTGGCCTCGGAGGTATTTCGCATGGCTAGCTGTGCATCTGGGGGTGTATCACAAGCTGGCCGATAGACTCGACAATCAGATGTATCCAACAGACAGCTGTTACGCTCGGCTCATTTCGCAGGCGCTTGCTTGTGTTCAGTCTTCACCGCACAAGCACAAGCTGTATGTGTGTTGTCAGCTTGAGCATGGGGAGGATCCGATTACTATCTCAACACCAATAACCGTGGCGGCTCCTTGCTCTAGAGGGGCACTGCAGATGCACGGACGCTCGAGAGAAGCCAAGGTATCGAAAACCACCTGATGAATTGCTTAGTAGGATTACATCGGATGGTGACTGGCTATACGCCTTCAGGCATATGGACCTCAGCTAGGACGGAATACGGGAACTATAGCAACACAAGACGAGTCGAATACTGTGACCTGAATGAGCGGATACAGTCCGACATGGGCCACTTCGATATGGTGGGCAATAAAACATTGGTTCTTGCCGAGAGGGGCGATCTTCGAGGCTGATCGGAATCAGATACAAAACACCATACATGAAGGTGCTGTTGTTTAGCACGTCATTTTACGCTCTGGGTCGGTTCTGTCTAATTGCCACGGGGATTCTCTTGCAGCTACTCCGAAAGGCAGACTAAAGTTCGATTCGCAATACAGCAGTCATGAAACGAATGCCTAATCCTGCGTTGTGTTTGAGCTTGAGACAGAGATGTGTTGCGTTGGAGTAAAGCCTCGATTGTGTCCTGGGACAGGAGCAGCCCGGGGGCCAGAAGGCTGCGCGCTACGAGCCACAACATCATGCAGTTGTCATGAAGTAGTGCATAACAAAGTCCTCGAATGATTGGAGTTCGCCGAAACTGACCTGCAAGCGCACGAGATGCCTATTCAAGCGCACGATGCTCGCCAGGAGTTGCCAATGCGCTATGCAGTCATGCCCGCCAAGGGGGTGACTCACATACGCATCTTAGATTCTGTGCTCCTCGTGACGGTGTAAAGCAAGTGGCATTAGCCGCAACCTCCTTAGAGTAATAGCGTGTTGCTCGCACTGGACAGCTCTAACCCCGGGCAGATCCTCGAGCAACTCGTATGACGCCTTGCACAACTGGCAATGGCCGGGAGGCAAACCGATATGTGATTCAACAAGAAACACAGCGTCTCAAGGCTGAAAAGTATCGCAAGACGCTGCTGTACTCGAGGTGCAATATGCGAGAACGAATACACAGTCCAGGGGCTTGGAGCCAAAATAATTGTACGATGGAAGCATACAGATCGACGTGTGAATCATCTTTGCTATCATTTTCTCAGAGCATTGTTCCTTCGGGTTAAGGTGGCTGTTGTTTTCTTTGCAAAAAGTAGAAGTGGCGGTAAAAGAGAAGCGCCAAAAATTTCCCCGGATGCCGGGGAATTGAGAGAATCTCCGAGGATCATGTGGCATGGCTGTTGCACAAAGAGACCAGGGCCATGCATTGCAGCTCGCCAGACTCGGGATGGGTGGCACAGGACATCCAAGCTACTGGTGAGGCAACGAGGGAGCGGTTACGCTGTTTAGTTGGACACACGGCCCTCGCTGCGATGCGGACCGAGCAACCGGAGGAATTCACGCCATGGCTCGTAGACACTTGGATTTATGAGGGCGCCATGAGCCACGGTTGAGTGTGAGAGAAATGCTTGCCGTGATTGCAATCGTAATAGGGACCAAGATGTGGAGGACGATGCCTGAAAACAACAGATCTGGGTTGCGGCCAAATCGATACGCTCGAGCCATACACTTTGGTACTATGTTGGGTCCCACTACCACTTACGCCGTCCTGTGAAGGATTGGTAACAACCGTCAAGGACTGACGCGATTCGTCGTGGCTGTCAGCGCGTCTCGGTGAACATGCGGGTAGCCGTTGATAGGCACGAGGCAACCCGCGGCTAGTGGGCAAGACTTGAGACTGCCATATTTTCAGCAACTGGGCTTCGATGGCAGGACAGTGGGTACGGCAACACATGTAATCCCAGCCAAGAAGCTCAAGATGTTAGCATATCCATATAAATGTAGGCCGTGGACCGCCAATGCGTTATTGAAGTGAAGAACACCACAACTGTGAACTGCTTTGAGCGAAGGAAAACCCTGGAGATGTTCAACCTCGCGGATGAATCTGCTGTCGCGTGAGCCACGCACGGATGACATGCTATTGTCCAACATGCAGATGGAGTCGGTTACCTGCTCACTGAGACAACTGAGCAGGAGGCTCTAGTCCTATGGCACGGCAATGGAGGACCTCGACGAGACGCCAGTGGTTCCGGCGTGGAGTAACCAGACACAACCTATCAAAACCTTATTGGACGCCCCCGAGAAATGCGTGGATGCACCACCCCTGGTAAGAAGGGCGCAAAACAGCGATCATCCTGCAAGCCATGCACTTGTCACCGCGCATGGCATGAAGTCAACGCAACCACCAGGCAGCGGCACACACCTCTCCCATCATGCTCTTGACTTTGGCAACTCGATCCGAGAACTTCCATCTCACAACACCGGGTATGGTTCAAGCCGGTTCGAGGTGGTTTCACTGACCGGTGAAGACGTTGTTATGGACGAGAGTCGAGTATAAGAGCCGTGAGATCCTTCATTGTAGTGCCGTTTGGTCCCTCATGGACGAAAGAAACAGACTAGGCCAACAGAGACTTACCGAAGAGTCCTATCCGAGAGTCTCGTGACCGCGTATAGCTTGATTGAGTGTGAGGGAAAACGTGGAACAGAATCCTTTGGAGGACCTCTTCCGCTCGAAAATGTCTTTATCCCAGGAGCAGACCGGTGAGCACGGGCGCACAGGAATTGCTGATATATTGACGTGTTGTCGAGGCCGAAACACTGACAAGTCGAACAGCAGACAACGCTGCGACCAATGCGGCGACGCAGGCAAGCACGTCGGAAGCGCATGTAAAGACAGTGGCAATGGGAGAGACGTCCATAGAAAGGTATGAGCGGGAACCCGGGCCGTGGTTTTCGCCTTCCAGCCTGGCCACCCCAAGCAATGCAGGGCAGGAGGCAGCAAAGGCTAGAAGGCCACCGGACAATGAAGATGCATGTTCGATAACAGCCTCGCAGGGTTCTGGGAACAGTGAACAGAAGTAAAGTCGCCCAGATAAGCTTGTATGAAGGAGCCGTGGGCAGTATGAACCGGACCGAACCAAATTGGACCGGAGGAGTGTATTGGGTTGGATTACATTCAATTGAAATGCTTGATTCTATGCCATGACCACTCTACCGTTAGTATATCAGAAGCAATAGGAACCATGCCAACAGCCTACGCATTGAAACGCTCCCGAAAACCAAGAGGTTGGCACAAACATGTGGTGAGCTGGGCATACAAGTTCACGTGACGAGGAAGCTTCGAACTGCTGTACGCGATTTAAGGTAATTCCATCGGACCACGTGCAACGAGGGTCCCGGAAAGAGTGTCGATTTCTCCCCGCAATCGCCATTTCCAGCAACGAGCGAGAGCAGACGCGGCTGATCCGAGCGATCGAGATAAGTCTAAATGCTCGTCCAAGAACGCCAACGCTGCAAAAGTCGTCATCGAAAATCAGGTAGGCAATTCTCCACTCGGTCTAGCGATTCCGCCCAGCGCCAACAGAAAAGTGGCCGCACGCGGGGACCGGCTACGAGGAGGCTACTGGGTGCCAAGCAGCCCGATCCTGTATGAGCAGCCTGAGGTGTTGTCATGCACTTTTGAACAATTGTTAGTGCGCTACCTTTGTGCTTCGTATGGCTAGAGAACCCAGCCGTATTCTTTTTATTGATAGCCGCTCGCCTCAAGAGGGTTTGCACCAACTGTGGACCGGCGCCTGGACACAGACGGTTCCGATTCTGCAATACTTCTTTTTCTGGAGCACTTTAAAATGACAAGAAACGATAGCTGACGAGGACCCCTACTTGCCCTAGCAGCCCCCAAGGGAAGGCAAGGCCGCAAGGGTGCAGTAGGCTTCGTCGGAACGTGCGGCATCGGTGTCGGCCGCGCGCTCTTGACTGGGAAAACAATAAATATCGACAAGGGCACTAGCGAATAACGTGTGCTGGAGAAGGGGAGGGGGGGAAAGGCGCCAAGGGATCAATTGGCTCCCTGCACACACGCATGCTCACACACAGAAGAAGAGCACAGCGCGTGGCCTGATCTGGTACAATCCGGAAATTACGCATGGAATAGCGTTTTGTTCTGGAAGAAATATGGGCGAGCATTCCAGCCTGGGTCCTTGGTCGTTTCCCACGAAGCTCGCGAAGGATTGCTCCATCACTCACTCATCAGTCGACCGGGGGGGGGGGAAAGAAAAAGAAAACAACAGACGACGGTGTTTGCCGCTGCCCATTACTCGTAGGAGCTCCCCTGATTCATGCCCAGCTGTCCGTTTTCAGACGGAAGGGCCAGTAGAAAAAGAACCAGTAAAATAAAGTCGAAACACCTCACTGCTCCGTTTTATTTTTCCCCAACCAAGCAGGAAATGATGATCTCTGGTTCTACTGGACATCGTCTCGGTCAGCACCGTCTGCTGCCCCTGAGCTGCGCCACGAAGCTCTCCGTTATTACCTGTTCCAATACGCTCGCCTCGCAATTGGTATCAAGTGCTCGTCGCACGGTACCGGCAACAGGCTCACGTTGCTCGTTGGCTCACCTTGTCAGCTCGAATCAATGTTTGTTTCCTTCTTTCTTCTAAGACCGTGCTGGGTCGCAAGGCACTAGCCACTCGGTGTCGCAATCCCGCTCATCCCTTCGCCAAGCCCAGGCACTGACGCTGAATTTGGTTGGTGATTGTTAACGAATGGGTTCATTTCCACATGTGACATCTGGCCCGTCAGACAGCAAAATCTCGTATGCGCATCCAGTGGGAAATTAGGCACCTGCATCTCCCTGCAACAGGGCATGAATTTTCAGGTACCTCGACCCTTGCGTCCCTTGCGTGCTGCAGCTTTTGTCTGGGGCAGGGACAAGAGGGGGGCGGTCTGGTCCCGGGGCGAAGCCAAGGCCAAGGCCCTAGGTACCTAGGGTGTACGCAAAGCTCGAATGCTAATGTTGTATTGTACATGAGTATCGTGATGAATTCGGCCAAGATCGCGCTCCGAGGTACCCGGTACTCTGCGCCTGCCAAGTTGAGCCAAAAAGTGTATTGGTGCAGTACTTGCCAGCCCCGCACACACTGTGCTGCAGGTCGGGTATCGCGCGCATCGGCTGACGCTCCGCTTCGGGTCAGGAGGCTGGAGCATGGCGTATCGGGTACCTAGATGCACTGTATTCATCATTCCTGCCTTCTGCCAAGGTACCGGCACCCAAGCGCACGCACCACCTGCCTCCGCCCGGTCGCGTCCTCGTCCGAATTCTTCCCTTTCTTCCCATCATCATTGTCTGCATCATCGGTGTCTTGGCCGGCTTCCCTGCCTCTTTCTCCTCCTTCACCACCGCCTCCACGACCCGTGAGGATCGCCAATCGAACCCTCTCACCTTGTGGACGTCTCGACTACCCGCCGAGCACTCGTTTCCTGTCGCTCGCTACCACCCAAACCTGCTTCAGCACGCATTTTGGTCGAGCATTGCTCAGGCGCCGCACGTGCACTCCTTTCAATATCGGACCGCCCATATTCAAGGACAGCCAGCTCCACCAACTCAAAGCACCCGCCTCGAGACGATCGACGCCAGCCTTGCGCCTCAATTTCCCCTATAGCAAACGTCGAACGAAATTCGATCTATCCGCTCGTTTCCATTCGCATCTCGTCGCTACCAGCGCTCGCCATATGCGCCCGTATCCTGTCTGACAGCCTCCGGCACATCCCACATCAAAGCCTAGCCATCGCCGTCGGTACCGACTGGGTCGCATCTCGGGAGATCAACATAGTTGAGCGCACAAACTCTCGCTTCGCAATAACATTTGACTGCTTTCCATACCTCAAAAGCTTTCATCATGGGTACGTTCTTGGTGGAAACTCGGCGGCAAACCCTGTTGCTTTCGCATAGTTGAAATGACCAACGAAACTGGACAAAACTAACCCCCTCTCGCAGCCTCCGGCCCCATCACTACTATCCCGCCCTTCGCCGACACGGGCAAGCTTCCGCCATGTGCCATATCCTGCGGTGTCCTGCACGATGTTAACGGTGCCTGTGTTCCCCCCGGCGGTCCTGCTGGCGAGCCTTCAGCATACACTGCCTGCTTCTGTGGCGATGCTCGCGTCTCGCCATTCTCGACAGCCGCCGCCGGCGTATGCGACGGTGTTTGCCAACCTGATGCCGCAACATCCATTATGAACTGGTTCCAAGACATCTGCAGCGTCGAAAACAACAACAATAACGGAGGAAACAATGGCGGTAATAACAACGGTGGTGACAACGGAGGAAACAATGGCGGAAACGGCGACAGCGGGTCTGGCAACGACAATTCTGGAGACACTGGCAGTGGCAGTTCAGGGTCTGGAAACAGAGTTGGCCAACAAAACAATGGTGACTGGTAGGCGGTTTTCCTATTACTGAGCACGTCGACGTGCACTAACGATACTCTCTCAAAAGGCTCTCCAACCACTGGCAGTGGGTCGTCATGCTTGTCGTTCTTGTCGTTGCCATTGCTGGCATTTGGGTTGGCGCCTGCATCTGGCGTCGCCGCTACCTCCGCAAGAAGGACCGCCAATCAACACTGCCTCAGAAGCAGTCCGGCTCCGTTTCTCACCCGTCATGGGGACCTGGTATGGGACCTTCGCCTTCGGATAACGCACCTGGTGTTTTCATGCCTGGCACAGCCGCCGCCGGCTCCGGCTCCGCCTCGCCGTCGCCGTATGAGGAGAAGCCAAAGAAGAAGTGGACCGTCAACGAGCGTACCTAATTGTGTCTCGGAACAACTTATGTTTTGCACTACTTCCTAGACGGTGGTGTACGAAACCTTTTTAAAAAATCTGTCTTACTTTAAGCCAGCCCGCAAGTTGCTGGATAACACCCGCCACCGAAACGAGCGCCTCGGACAATCGGCGCATTCCAAATTTGCTATAACAGCACCCACGGCGGCTATCCTTTCTTTCGCCCGATATCCTCGACTTTACGCTTCTTGGTACATCTATGACAAAATATCCCCTTTTCTTAACGGCGTTGCCCAAGGCGCCCGGCGATCTCAAAGGCGTTTTCTTGATTGTTGCTTTTGTCCTTGGCTTTGTAGCCTTTCTGATGGGAACGAGGAGTCAGCGAGGGACATTACTACCCTCCAAATTTAGATGACCCCGAACTGGGAATATATTGTGTTGCTTCTATTATGCAGTGGTTCCGGTTTTCCGGTTTGGGGAAAGGAATGGACATAACACGAGGCTAGGTTTCATCTCATTTGTATTGACGGGATGGTGGATCATGCCTTGGGAGTTTCGACACCAGTTTCTAGTCTCTCCTTTGGCATAACCTTTGGTACTTGGCCTTGTTATCGACCATGAGTATCATGCACTCAGCTTTTTTTTAGCATAATTGGAGACTGCCTTAGGCTTTCGTGATAAAATAAGCTCTCCATTTGTCCCAGTTGACGTGGTTACTGGTCATAATCAAATGTAATCAAGTTATGGTACGCAGGTGATAAGGGGTATAAGGATTAGAAGTCAAATCAATTGCGCAAAATCCACAGCAGAAACCCGACACAGAATGGGATAACGCCTTTGTGGAATAATGCATGAGCCGCTTCATTTTGTCCGATTTCATTATACCGTCCCCTTATTGATCCTGTATCCTGACTCAAGACTGTTGCTCCTCCGATGCATCCATGTATAAGTCTATCAAACAACTAGCAGACCAGGCCTGTGTTTGGCACTTTATTAAGGTTAGTAAAGATACGGCTGTTATTGCCGGGTTCTTGGGAAAACTCACTGAATCGGGACAGTATTCGTTGTTCTTCTGCGTCAATTCTGCCAAACCAGCCCATGGGCTTTGTCGAATCATCTCCTTGCAACCTCCAAGGCGTCTCGTAACCTGTTGGAAGGCTTCAGTCCGCTCGGCCGCAGTCTTCCTTCTCTTCAAGTCGAACTTCAACAAGGCGCGTAGGAAAAAGCCTGTCGGCCACAGCCATTCGGGACCTTGATGGTAGTTCCTTCCCTTGCTGGTCGCAAAATCGTCACTGTCTTCGCTGTTTCGGTAATAAGGTCTATAGTTCAGGTCTGCTGGGTCGAGTGTAGCCATTCCAGTAGGTCCCCGTAAAACCTTGTCTGCCAGACACAGCGCATGCATCGCGTGGTCTGGGTCAAACAGTGAGGGGGCAACGGTCATGGCGATGGGGAAGTTGGGGCGGAACTGGTAATCCTCGTATTCCTTGCCGGACTTGTATAGATCCTTGTAAATACCACGTCGATTAACGACGGCTGGGTTGACATCGTACTTGGAGTCTTCATCTGGAGACAGCGGCACATAGTAGCAACGCTCAAAGTTGTCTTTGATACGCCCTGCCCAGTCTGAGAAGGAAATGGTTTTATCATCCTGGGTCTGAACGCTGGAGTAAGCGTAAGCACCCTTCTTGCTGAGTTGAGACACCCAATGCAACGTGCTGTAGAGCAGACCCGTGATCTCGACAGCAGCGCCATCACGAGGCGTACCGGGGACGCCCTTAGAGCCAGCCCGCTCACTCTCACCCATTTTGTCCATCCAGGTACCGCAGTTGTCCTGGTTGCCTCCCAAAATGAGACCGGTCTCCCAGTCTACGTGGATGTCTTGGTTGAACCCTTCATCCTTCATCTGAGAATCGATTTGGGGCCCCGCGTTGGCTTCTCTGTACTTCATGCCCGTGGCATGCCTCTGAAGCGCTTCCTGGATGATGTCCTCGATGGTGCTCTCCTTGGAGTACGCCCTGGGGTCATCTGTGGGGAACCATGTGTCATCGTAAGGCAAGAATCTGCGCTTGACCTTGGTCTTCAGAAGTTCAGTGCCTTCAGGTGCATAACGAGTATAGTCTTGGACTGTCTGCAGGAAAAACCAAATAGAATCACGCGAGTTGTATCGTGGAGCGTCGCCACTGCTGAGTAGATTAGGAATCATGCCGTGCTTCAAAACGCTGGCGAATGCAAGTATATGCTCCTTGGCTTGATCAAAGCGTCCGGTACCCAAGTACAGGCCTCTGATCGAGATGAAAACGTCACGGCCCCAACATCTGGCCCATTCGACGCTGAAATGAGCCAAACCCGCCGAAATGGACGGAACTAGCTTGTTCGGCCACAGCGAAGCTGATTTGACATAACCAGTCAGTTGCACACTAACGAGCGCCAGGCTTTGCAGGAACCATTGCCCTGACTTGACGTTGTCGTTCATGAGTTCCATTGCTCGCTCACGGCTCGCCACGTACGCAGTACGCAGCACAAGACCAAAGTAACGTGGTAAGAGGAAGTTGGGGATGCCTCGGATGGCATCAAATCGCTCCTTGATCCACATGGTTGGCTTGGCTAGTCTTTCATTTCCAGGAATGGCACTGATCCGTTCCAATCGTCCGATAATGTAGTCCAGAGCCCATTGACCATCGCGAAGGTTTTGACAGAGCGGGTGCGCCAAGTTGTTTTCACGAACAATGCTCTCCAGAATACTCCACCAACCTTGAAGACCTGCGTAGACCAGCGAACCATGGTTGGGAATGTTATACACACCGTCTCGTCCGTCGCTGAGGTCTCTCTCCTCTGCCTCCGCTCGATACAGCAAGAGATTGAGGTCGATCAGGTCAAGCTCTTCCCATGCCGCTTGGGCACCAGAAGTCACGTAACTGTCCAAGCCGGCAGAGTGCTCTGCTGCTGGAATCCAAGTCTCAAAAAGAGCAATACTGCCAGGAGGAAACTTGTCACGTACAGTGATGATGGTATCATCACCCTTGTTTTCCATGCGGATGCCTGGCAAGTCAATCACTCGGCTTGGAAGGCCCCTGAGGAACTTCTTGTCTTCAAGTACTTCCTTGGTGGCCTCTGGGCTGGCATCAACCTCCAACATCCAGCTTCCCAGATGTCGAGCTCGCGTACCACCAAGGTGGACGGGGTTGAAGGCCCCATTGCCATTGCCATACCCTGGGAAAGCGGTATGGGCGATCAGGAAGTATCCCTTGCGGGACTTGGGGTGGACTCGGTGCACCGTAATGTACTGGTCCTCGTGGTGAATGTGAGTCTCGTCGTAACCATCCTTACCCATGAGAGTGTGAATTTGGTTCAACAGTTTCTTAACTCCACCAATTCCATTCTTACCGCCGCCAATCTGAATGGGCTTTGTGCCGGAGGATTCAGAGGTGTACAATCGAGTCTCGTTGACAAGATCGACGAGGCGCGGGTAGATCTCGTCGTACCCCATTACGCTACCAGTAGCGCTGGCACACATGCTGACGAGAGCGGCATTGGGCAGAGTGTCTCGAGCGTCACGCTTTTGAGCAGGAGTCTCGTTGTCGTGAGTGCAATCCATGAACAAAGCGTGGACTGGGGTTGGCTTGATCGTGCGAATGATTTCCCTCGAAAAGGAACCGCTGCCGTTTGCGTCCGCTTCAGATGTGCGAACATCCGCTCGAGATATCTCATCCACTTCAAAGCTTCCAATGGGGCGGCCACCATGACGGTGAACGAGTCTGCTGAGCTCCCCAGTGCTCCAGGCTTGCATGGCTTCGCGAATGAGTGAGCTGAGTCCGAGTCGTTTCACGAATACATAATCCATTTCCTCCGATCCGGTGAAGAGCTCAGCAACGACGTAGAGGTCAGGTCTCACGCATCGCGCCTCATCCAGGATGTGCTCAGCAACATGAATAGGCGTTGAATGGCAGTTGTCGATGCGCAAGCCCGCAAAATATTTGGCCAACATGCGGGCGTACTTTGTCATGTGCTCCCACAGCCATGGGCTGTCCTTCGGGCCAGAGCCGTATCTTAGCTTAACACAGTCACCCCAAACGATAACCTCTCTCCGTAGATAGACGCGAGAATCAGGGCCAGCATTGTCAACCAGTGCATTTCCGCCCCAAACCCAGCCATTGTTGACCAGAACCGTTTCACCAGGTTTGTGTTTGGACGTAACCTCGTTCTTAGGTAGGCGCGTGAAATAAGTCTCAATGAGAGGATTGGCCTCATTGATTGGGCCGAGCTTTGGGCCATGCTCGTCGAGGCGGACGTATTTGATGCGATTGAATAGCTGCTCCAAAATCTCGCCTATCTCTGCGTCATACTCCTTGTAAAAGGGCAGGTTGACGGCGTCAAGTATTTGAACCATTTTCTGCTTCGCAGCAGCCTTGTCCGTAGTGCTACCAGAATTACCCTCATAGCGCCCGAAGAGGAGCGAGAGTAAGGTAGCGGCAATGGCGGGATTGATACGGCGCCTGAAGCGCTCTCCCATACGGTCTGTGCCTAGCAAGCCAGACTTCAGCACAAACTCGACCGCGTCCTTTAACGACCCGTCCTTGATAGCTTCGATCTGGGCAGAAAGACCTTCCACGGTTGTCGAGTCAGACGACGATCCGCTGACCCAGGCTTCGACAGCTTCCGCAGCGTCTCGCTCCACGTCAAGGACATAGTACTCCCAAAGGCGAATGGCCGAAATGACTTCCTTCTTGATGGCGTCCATGATAGCAAGCAAATCGTCCGTGGACTTGGGATCTGTGGAAACACCCAGCTCCTGCAGCCTGCCACTCAACTCGAGCAGCTTGGTGTCGAGTTCATAAGCGGATTCAAGCCAAGGGGCAGTGGTCAAATTGTAACCAGCTTCGGGGTGCTCCTCTAGCCACTTGGTGTTGTTTGCCGTGTGGTTCAAGACTATATCGGTTAAACTGAGCAGGGAGTGATTCGATTCCAAGCTTTGCACCATTTTCTGAACATCTGCCTCTCCGGCCGGGAAGCATGCCGGGTCCCAGCCTAATTGATCGTAAAGGCTGTACGGCGAGTTGGAGTCGCCGCGAACTTGCAGCGGAGTGAAGTGTATCATGTTGTAGCCTCGATCACTTATACCGCGGAGGTGACGTTCCCAGTCGGAAGGATACTTGCCCATGAACTTGCTGATTACGGAGAAGATGGACAGCGCAGGTAAAGGCAGAGGCCTGCCATCGAGCTTGAGGCGCGGAGCAACATCGATATAGTAGAGGGGCGTCTTCTTGAGGTCGTCGGCGGGAGGGTTACCAGAGGCGTGGTGGGGTTCTAGCGGAGGTAGTTCGGCGTAGGTGGTGTAGAAGGCGTAAGCGCCCGGTTCATAAATTGGGATGGAGATTTCGATAGTGCGATTGAAGTCGGGTGTGAGCCTGCGCGAGGTTGAATAGGCTCGTTAGTAATGCTGAGTTTCGGAGGCGGGAAGGGTGCAGGAGACAAGCGACTCACTTGTGTTCTCTGAATTGGTCTCGGCGAAATTGCTCGCCTCGCTCGGGGATGTTGACCCAGAGGCTGCCATGACGACAGATGGACGAGGTTCCCTCGATGGCAAACCTCACGATGACAGGGTCATTTGAGGACGGGGCGATGTAAATGTACTCGCCCTGGACCTGAGGCGATCCATTGTCGTTGAGAGGCAGCAAATAAACCTCGTTGGATGTCATGATTCTTGGGGTCATGGCGGAGGAGCAGAAGGGCGAGCTCTGGCGCCCCGCGGCTGCTGAAGTAGAAAGTGGGAGCGGCGGGCTAACGCGGGTGTGGGTAGCAGCAACGTCAGGGCTCCAATGGGGCTCCAATGAAAGGCGCAGCGCCCAAGCTTCTCAGGAACGGCGATGATGGTAGGGAGGACGGAAAGGGGGAGATCTCGATCGGGCCGAAACGACAGGGTGCGAAACGAGAAGAGCCAAACTAATCGAGCTGCAGAGACGACGGCATTGGGCAAGGTGTGGTGAAGCAGGCCCAGCGAAAGGAAGGGTATTGTATCGGAGGCAAAGCGACGTTGAAGCGTTGTGTAGTAGGTTGGGAGGAGAGGAAAGAAGAAGAGAAGGACGACGAAGCGCGAAAAAAAAGACGAGGAATTGCGAGGATTGCGGCCTTGGCGATCGGGGAAAAGGTCCAAAGAGAGAATAAAGACGGTGAGGAAGAGTCGGAGGGAATGAAATAGATGAGGTTGTCATGGCAGGCTCTGGCAAAATACGTCCCATCTGCCGGAGTCTGGAATCGCTCGCTACTGTGCTGTGCTGTGCCTTACCTTACTTCACGCCGCTACGGGACTCGAGCTAATGGGAAGGCAAGGTACCCAAGGTAGACTACGGTGCCATCATGTCAGGAACGACCCATCGTGGGTACGAACGCGCGACAGGTTGGCTACTTGGGCTGCTGCCGCCACGATACAGGCCATCGCCAGCTTGGAGAGCTATTAAATGGGAGTACCAGGTGATGTTCCCGTCGATACTGGCCGCCGGTACCCAAACGTCGACTTGACCAGGGGCCTGCCATACGACGACAAGGGGAGGGGGGGAAGCAAAATGGTTGAGACGCTCCGAAAAGGAAGCTAGGCTCAGCTAAGGCAAGCTGTTCTGCGACTGGACCGTTGCTCGCTGCATCGGCGTCATCATATTATCATGGAATGACTTTGAGGACCGGAAGACTTTTTCGAGGCGCACCGGAGCTGCAAGCCGCTTCGTTTTCCCCTTCTCCCCCGCATCATCTCGAGATGCGCGCATGACCTCGGCCAATCATTGCTATGTGAGGCGTGCATTTGGAGGACGAGCCATTGTCGCTCCTTTTTGGTGAATCCGTGTCTGTTGGTGCTGGATCTTGACCCTCTTCTTTCTTTTTCCCTCCCTCCCCTTGCAAGACGTCCTTATCATCGCGATCCTCCTCTGACTCCAAAGAACCCAGTAACAAGGTTACGAGCGCCCGTGCGCATTGGCCTGGGCTCGGGCTTCGGCTCGCAGGGGTGGCAGGGTGGGTAGCTCGCAGGCGCTAGGAGAGAAACTACAGGGGAAGCTTAGGTAGCCAACTTTGTTGCAGAGGCCAAGCTCTAGCGGCGGGGGGGGCGTTTGTGACGTATTCTCGCAGCAGCTGTCCCAACGGAGATCAGCAAGACATTTTCTTTGGCCCTGTTTCAGCAATGATTCAACACGTGCGCCGGGATGATCAGCATGTGCCTGCGGAGAGAAGTATGGGATAGCTAAAATGGGCATTTTCTAAAATGCCTTTGTCGCAATATCGTTCATATTCGGCTCAGCGACGGGACCTTCGAATGCTTCACCCAACGCACGCCAACGCAAGTGTTCCAGCGTTTGCTGCTACCGAAGTGGTTACGTCATGGGCCTGTGCATTGGGCGGGACCATGGTCAAGGTTCTTTTTGTGGTTGTCGGTTTTTCCCTCTTTACTGTCTCCCCCAAGCTGCTGACCCCCATGCATGGCACGTTTGGTCTCCATGCTTCATCTCAGGCCATGGCGTCTACGGTAACTGGGCCAGCATCTGGACCTGCGCTGCTGGTGCATCTCTTGCCTTGGAGGGCCGGCTTACATGCATAGCCAAACCGCATATTTGACCACTCAGTCGCGGCCCCATCTAGTCAAACAAGGCTTCCGACACGAACCCATGCATGCCCGGCCAGGACCCCACGAGGAAGTGGCTTTACGTGAATCCTCTCCAGGCCTTGTTGTCTACTGCAGCACTCACGCCATGGCTGCACCAACGAGTCTGGAACAAGGCCATCGTAAAATCCGAGACTGTCAGCTCTCATATCTAGCGTAGCTAATTTCTGTCACCTCCTGCCATAGAATGATTGCTTTGATGAATGGAAGCCGGCAGGCGTCTATAGCATGGAGATGCGACAATAGCATATCTACTCATCATGAACTTCTCTACTGGCTCTACTGAACCAGGCTGATTAGTAAGGAGGAAGCGAGGCCGTCGCGTTGACAAGATTTGGCATGCTATCAAAACCCGAACTTTTGAAAATCTCCTTACAAGCCTCGTTCGAAACATCGGTGCTGGCCTTTACCTCATACGGTGGTTCTCAATTGACTTTTGCGCCTGGTCAATGGTCTTTACCACATCTGCACTAGGCCATTTTTTAGGGCGCAGCGAACAGCTTGATTCTTGTGATCCGCCAACCCTAGAGGCTCCTTCACACGAGAAAATGGACCATATTTCGTTTGCTTATTGTACTTGGCAATATTTTCTCTTTTCTTTTTCACCTGCATGAATCACAGCGCACAAGAAAGCTAGCATTTAACTATAGCCTCGATTCTGTATTACTCCGTACAGTTCTGTGGGTTCTTGAGACAACCAGCATAGTAGTAAAGAGGCTCTGCGACCTGTTCCTATTATTATCTTCTCTATGTGCACGTATTGGCCTGCACAATTCGCTGAAATTTATGCGTAACCTTGACACCACCCCGTCGCCGTCCATCAAAAAACGCATAGCTCTTCAGGACGAGCCATCTGCCACGAAATTTATCAATTCCACGGCAGCCCCCACACCCAACTCTTCAAAATACCCCGCCCCCACTCCCACTTACAATCAGCGGCGGCATTTGGACTCTTGCATCAGGCTCGCAAGCGGTTAGCAAAAT
>PXOD01000338.1:0-16847 GCA_003012165.1 Paramyrothecium roridum
CCCCCCCCCCCCCCCTTCAAGACACGGACAGATCAAGGAAGGACATCCTCAATTCTTGTTGGCGGCTCGATCCGCGTTATCTACTCCAGCGAACCCCTCGTACTGATCCTTTTAACCGGAGCAGGCCATTACCAATCTCTGGCCTTCACTCGTTCCAGCAAACGGTGCGGCCAGGAAGCATTACCCCAAGAGCGACAGCATCTGCTGATTAGGCGAATATCTTGGGCCCATCCATCATCTACCGTTTCATCCTTGCGGTGTCATTCATTTGTTCATGGAATTCAACCTTTGATTGATCCCGCTTTCTGTGCCGCCGCGTGCAGGGATCTGTAATTCAGCCGCGACAAAATACCACCTTCTACCGTGGTGCCCACTGGTGGTTCGCATATCATTCCCACAGTCATCAGTCACTGGTGCAAACGCATACATTGCCTCTGCTACAGTGCCAGGCCATCGGAAGCTTGCAACACGTCGAATTTGGCTGCCATCTCTGGTACGGCTTCACCCAGCGGCACAACTCTAGTCGGCGGTGTGCAAGGCCTTCACGTAGAAGCCGATAGATACCGCCTCTCGTTTCTACACTACCGTTGTCGTTACCGCAATTTCCTATCGCGACTTTACGACATTTCACTGACGAGTTTAACAGGAGACGGCAGGAGCTGTTGGAAAGGCGTCTTGGCTGGCCCTGGCGTGAGAGAAGCCGCCAAAGAGGAGTGGCCACTTGAAATAGTTGGCAACCATCGTATCTGGCAACTGCTCATCGATAGACAGGGCCTTCTGTACTTGAGCAGCCTCCAAAATCGTATGAAATCCTGCGATGGCTGCTGTGCAACAGTTACTGGCGAGTCCATCGCCTCCCCCGGCGCCGAGGAGCAATGGTGTTAATAACGGCACCTCGACCCCCCTTCGTATGGATCTCGACCGACCCAGCCATAGCCCATTCATGCTCAATGGAAGATCGTGCAGAGGCGCTCCGCAGACGGGGGACACGCGCATCGTCGTCATTATCCACGGAACTGGCCAAGAAAGCATAGTCTCTCTATTCGCAGAAGTTTTGGGAAAGCCATTTAGGCTGAAACGCGCATTTGGCGAGGTCACCCAGGATGAGCATAGCCATGTTATCGGTCTTGCCGCACATGAAGCTAAAGCAGATATCGAATCGAGAAACCGGGACCTTGTCGTTGCCATCAATGCCCACTGCGTCAATCTTGGCATGCCTCCCGATGTCCATCTCTCTGCCAATTGCGACTACGAATTCCTCTACACGGAATCATCTTACCTTCGTCGCTATCTAACGCGTTTCATATCTTTTACTCTGGGTCAAATCAGCCACCATGAAGAGTTGATGGCGAAACCGAGAACTTACTTCATTTCGACCACTTTCCCCGATGTTCATGCCGCCCTACCCAACCTCGACATTCTCACTGTTGGCGCTGATGCCGTGGAAATTAGAGTCGATTTGCTGCGAGAGCCACGCGGCGATGGCACCTTTTTCGATATTCCAAGTCTCAGCTATGTGGGTGAGCAGGTTATGCTCCTTCGGCAAAGGACCGAACTTCCAATCATCTTCACTACTAGATGCACCCGCGAGAACGGCAAATTCCCGATGGACAACCCTAACCTCTACTACGAATACTTGTACCGTGCTATACAATGGGGGTTGGAATATATAGATGTTGAGTTATGGCTCCCCGAGGAGATTCGGCAGAGGCTCTTTGAGAGAAGAGGTAGTTCCCGTATCATGTCCGCTTTTCATGATTTCTCCGGCACCTTCAAGTGGCCATCCCCGCATGCGCAACAGGTCTTTCAGCAATCCCAAAGGTATGCCGATATCGTCAAGATGATTGCTATCATCAATGACCATAACGAGAACTTCGAGCTGGAATACTTCCGTTCAAAAATCCGTTCAGACTACCCGGGGGCACCGCCTCTATCAGCGGTCAACATGGGCGAGACCGGCCAATTCTCGAGAACACTAAACAAAGTCTTCACCCCGATCACACACCCTCTTCTGCCAATAATAGCCGCCCCAGGTCAGATGAGCACTGCCGAAATAAATGCTGCTCTGTCTTTGCTTGGTCAACTTCCCAAGAAGCATTTTTATGGTATTAGCAGCAGCGCTTCTCGCATCCCGACTCCACGAGCGCCGTTTTACGAGAAATGTTTCAATGAGCTCGGCCTACCCCACCACTTCTCCGTGGTAGAGCGTCAGCCAAACAATCCTGCAAGCATGGAAGCTTGGTGCAATCAGCGACAATTTGGCGGCGCGTACGTAGAGCCTGGATTCCCCCATCACACACTTACCAGGAACAGCCCATTCTTCGCTAGTTTGAATAATGGCAATGGCCCCTTGTTGACCGAAGCGGCGCGGGCAATAGGGACTGTTGATACTATCGTGGTCAAGCCAGTATCCTCGTCGTCGGGCTCTTCGAACCCGTCATCGATACCGTCGAGCCCTCCACACCGCCATAGCGACGCCTTTGGTTTGCCGTCGAACATGTCGCTTATATTTGACAATGCCGGCTGGAGAGGTATCTTGAGCACTTTGACAAGCGATCTGGCTCCCTCAGCATATTTTGGACGTGCTGCCGTGGTCTTGGCGTCATCCTCTGAGGACGTGGCATCTGTCTTCTTTGCGTTGAAAGCGCTCAATATTGCCAAAATTTACACAGTCGGGTTCAGAACGCCTTCATCTTTGGCGAGAAACGCACCACCAATCGAGCAGTTCATTAACATGGAAAGCATTCAACGCGCCCGCTCCGGTACAGACGACGCGACACCTTTTTTGATGGTATCGGCGCTCGCGCCCGAGAAGAGCAATTTAGTTGGTATGCTGATCAGGGTATTTGGGGCGGCAGGCCCACGGGGTCCGGCAGTGAGAAGAAAGGTGTTCCTTGATCTCGCCGAGGGAGCTACCCCCAAGAGCAGTGACCCTGGTGCTGTGGCAGAAAAGAACGGGTTTGTCGCCTATGGTGCAGCCGACGTGGCGACATTTACTACCGTGGAGAGCTTAAGGCTTCTCGTTGGACAGAACGTGCCATCAAGCTTTGTGAGACTTGCAGGGGGGAGAAGCTTATACTAGCTGCCCAACCCACGTCAAATCTTGTTGCCTTTGCTCAAACAGCTCACTCTCGGTCAAATTTCTCAGTACCAAAGCCAGCATATTTGCAGCCCTGACACAGCAAACAGTGTCAGCCCTGTATGAAAGCATTCTGCAAGGGCTTGACTTTGGTCACAGCAGCGCAATTCAAGCCGGCAGAGCCGTGTTTATGAACTGCGTTCGTCACGTTGTGTTATCGAGTACCAATCGCAGGCCAGTTCTTTGCTTATTTAGCCCGACACCCGGCCTTGGCCTATTATGTGCAGTTTCTCATTCTAACATTTGAAGTGGCCGCTCGAATTGACGTTGCTTGATTCGTCGAAATGGGTTTATTTGAAGCGCCGAATGGGTTCCTGGCAACGTGCATGAAGCAAACACTGTCTTATGCTCTTCTTTGGTTGATACCACACGATATTGGATTTTGGGGTTTCCGATCCTGCATTGCTCTTCTTTCTTCAACATACTTCGGACATTGAAGAGGGCTGAAATATTGCAAATAACACTCTAGAGGTGCCTACCTGGGAAGGACTACCTTGACATAACCGTTATCACATTGTAGATATTCACATTTCATCATTTACTTCCACTCTTTATTTGTGCTTTTCATCACTTTATTTTGGGCCACACGAGCATACTGCAGGAGTTCAGAGAACTGGAGACGTTGAGGGGCGAGTCTAAGCAAGATGAAAGTGTTTCAAACCCATCATTGGCATGGTAATGGTGTTTGTTGGGGAAGAGGTGGTGGGGGGAAGGGGGGTTTCAATGCGTACAATACATAGCAATGCAAATGATTGTTATATTAAACCCTCTATGTCAGTATCATGTCACGTCCTTCATACCTTTAAGTCTGGCGCAGAATGAGACGTATACTCACCTGCGGCAGTATTCGCTACTAGGTGAATGGTAAAGCTGCCGCTGTGGCCAGGCTTGCATAAATAGATAAAATTACACAAAACACCCTTCCTACCTCTGAAATTGTCTTGCTGATCTTTCCAGGCTGTGCCATCCTGGTTCCATTTGTCTAGCATTGTGACACAACCTTGGTGGGCGGATCTTGTAGGATGTATCGCGGAATATTAGGGCTAATTACGAACGAGTAATTAGCGGCTGCTTTTTACTTTGACAAGATGTTATACGACCTTGACTGATTCACCCTAGACAAACGTTTATTTCAAAATACATTTTCCACGAAGCCGCTTAATGAGAGACAATGTACAGATAATACGAGTACGTTCAGAGAGGGGCGGACATTTCTAGCCATCCGTGTATATCAAGTTTTCAACAGTTATGTCTCTAGAGTTGGTTTCCTTCTCCCTCAAAGCTTATGCCAACGCGTGCGTTTCGCATACCGTAGGGACCTGTAGCTGTTCAAGGACAGCTTGCTCAAGCACTCGGCTCTGCAGTTGTGCCTTCTATCTTCTCTTCTAAGCCCTCCGCTGCCTGCTTCTCTCCTTGCTCCGGCTTCTTGTCTGCCTTCTTCCTGTCCTTCTTCGACTCCTTCTTTTTACTATTGGCAGCCTCCTCATTTACCTTTGGTTCATCTTTGGGCCGGACAGGGAGGGGGCTGCCACCCCAGTGCAACTTGCGAGGCTTCATATATGATTCCAGGACCTCGTCTGTGACCTTGGCTCGCCTCTCTTGGAATTTCGCAACATAATCCTGCAACATATCGATAGCCAACTTCTTCAAATCACCTGTGAGCAGCTCGCCACTACGATAGTCCTTCGAGATCTGTTCGAGCTTTGCATCGTCATCCTCAAAATATGTCAGATAGATATACGAGACGTCCACATCGGGATTTCCGCCTAGTCTCCGATGATCTTCAAGATTGGCTTGACCACCACTGAAGGCATGGCGATTGATCTTTGTCTATGGGGTGGACACTTTCCGTTAGTACTCAATCAAATTTCTGCGACTTTTTGTCTCATTTTGCATCAGAAGAACTAACCTTGATCTGTTTGGCAGTATCGGTCACAAAAATGGCCGAATTGGGGTTGGAGGAAGACATTTTCCCCCCAGGGCCTTGGAGCGCAGTAAGAAATTTGGAATGAATAAGAGCGGGCTTAGGTGATGGATAACGCATGCGGTGCGCGTTGTCTCTTAGAAGACGGAAGTAAGGGTCTTGATCGATGCCCATTGGGATGAGGCAAGGAATGCTCGCGATACGCTGCGTTCGAACAGACTCAGGCTCGTCACTCCAGATCTCGGGATAGGAGGTGGCGAAAGCGGCCACGCACTGCACAGATGGAAAGAAGATTTTCCCAATATTGGTGCTGCCGACAGGTCAGTAAAAAGGTGCTCCAACCAAACACAGCTCGGCAATTGTGTTTGCGTACCTGTCATTGAAACCAAAAGCGCCGCGAACCTGGTTGAAGGTGACAAGCTTGGAAAATTCCCAAGCATTCATGAGCATGTGATGCCCGACATACTTGAGGTCACTATAGATGAATGTCTTTTTCTGATCGAATCCAAGTGCGATAATGTCCTTTGCATTCTCCATAGAGAACTCTAATACATCTTCGAAAGTCAGAGTGTCTTTGAACAAGGCCTTTTCGTCGTCTGTCAACATGAAGACCAAGGGCACATCAAAGACATCCTGCAGCCACTTGGTGAATTCGAGAGGAATGGTATGGCCGAGGTGCAGACTGCCGGAGCTGGGACCACGGCCAGTGTAGAGGAAAAATGGTTCGCCGCGCTCGTGATGAGTAAGTATCTTGTCGAAGTCGCGATGGCTGAAGAACAGGCCACGCCGAAGCCAGCGATGCGGCTTGTGGCCTGTTATCTTCTCGAAGCGTTGGAGGAGAGCCTCATCAATGACGGAAGTGTTCCATTTCCTTGCGAAGAAGCCTGTTAGAATGCTCTCAATGGTTTATTTCCGACTTGGAGCTTGCGGCACGGCGCGTGACTCACTTGCAAATGGCTTCATAATCGATGGCAGCGACCTCGCCCTCCGCTGTCTGCGCACCTTCGACGGACCAAGGATTGACGTCCTGCTCTTGCTGCACGGTCGGAGCAGGGGCCTCGTTGGCGGCTTTGGACTCAGTCTCAGCCATTGTGGTCGATTTCAGGCCTGCTCTTTGTCGTCAAGTGGCTCGCTCGTCTGGCGCCTAGTGAGATTCTGGCAGAGAAGAGCAATAATGGTGGGGGAAGTTCAACTGCATTTGTTTGGCGCGGGGTTCCCTTTCCGTGGCTAATCGACCCCTCGTTCCTATATAGGCATGGCGTGAGAAGGAAGCGGCGCCCGAACCACGACATGAGGTAAGGTACGTTCCGAGGTGCTTATTGAGTCTGTATCTTAGGTAGAGTGAACATGTCAGCTGCCAATCAATTCCATTGTGAACATTCGACATGTTGTAGAAATTTGCTAGGAGCAACCACCCACAGAAAGGCTCGTTGACTGACAGCGTTGGCTTTACTCCAGCTTCGGCCCCTGTGAGAGTGCTAACGAGTGCACCAGAGGACGCCTGCCTTGGGTAGGTGCTTACGAACATTGCGATGTAGCTCGAGAAATGCAGCTCTACGACGTCGCCGCTTGCCGTCTTACGGGCTGTCCGAACCTCAATTCCTAGCTCTTTGCGCAGCCACAAGTAAGCCTGTATTAGAGATTAAATCATCACCGACGATGTGGCCCTGGACTTGTCTTCAAGAGGTGTTCGTCGCAGCAAAATTAAGCGTTACGCGTCATATTTGCTTGGCCCTTATCCTCTTTGGGACTATATTATCGCCTTAGCCACCCAAACCTTCAAATTCTATGCTTGTAGATGAATATCGTGGTACATAAGAAGGCAAGAAAAAGACTTAGGGGCCTGCTGTGCTTGACAGAGCAGACCAGGTTGCTGAAGTTATGTAGGCATTTTCTACCAAGCTGACGAATGGCGGTAGAGACTGGTGTAAGTGACGTGGTTGCATACTGCCGAACCGAACTTCAGCGTAGGCTTTCGATAGTGTTTGTGAAACCGAGGACAAGATGCTCGCGAATTGTGCATTGGTGCTTGATTGCTCTATCAAGTTCGAATAGGAATGCTCAAAATGCCGAGCTCGCAAAATGACGAGTACCTCGAGGTTCTGAAGCTTCTAGTCCGAGCACCAGTGTCTTGACTTGCACTGCTTAAGGTTGTTCTAGGTTCGGTAATCCAATCTCTATGCGGACGAGCGTTACTTTGCTCATTCGCAGTAGGTCAGAAACTCGTTGTGAGTTCTATTCTAGAAAATTCGTTCACAAACGTCCAGAACAGAAACGGCACCCACATGTGCTGATAAAGTTTATAACGTGTAAACAACTTGACCAAAATGAACACGATGTCACTTTCTGAGTATTGCTACTGTGAGCTATACATGGAAAATGTGCAAGGCGTCGTACATCCGCTCGCGTCGGCGTACACGGTTCTACAGCGACTGGCACACATTGATTCGTGCCTAAGCACCAATAACCCTCAGCTTGTAAGGGTTGTTTTCGTGCATCTCACTGGTTTATAGTTATTACCTCACCGTCTCATACCATACTTCCTTCCATGCATGGTCGGTACGCTCGCTTGCTGCATGTATTCAGCCTCAGTCCAGGACACGGCGGCAGGTGTCCCGAAATCCCATTTTCCCTTTCACCGAAAACGGCGTCTCTCTCTTTCTTGCTAACTCACCCAGAGAGGATAATGACCCTCAGCCAAGCCGAAATCAATAGTGGCGACGCTGGAAAGCCTTGTGTCAACCACGATCCATGCTGACCTGCCTTGAAGAGTGAGGTGGAGGGCGCAGTCCGTACATGGCCCTTTTGTCTAATCCTAGCTGTGTAGCAAGGAGGTAACAATGAAAAGCTCAGATAATGCAAGTGCAATACATCAACTGATCAATATTTTGAGCTAAGCCGATGACTGTTACTCAACCGGAACGTCGCGATCCTACATCAAGGATATTTCCTGTTTCGTGTTGAACCCCTGTGCTAGTTACATCGCCCGGGGCCTAGCGAGCGAGTAGAGAGTGGCTCAAAGCCACCAGCATCAGTGAATATCGTAGAGACAGGACGCAGGAGAGTGCCTATGTGCTGTGGCAGGGGTATCAGGAGGTGCGCAGATGGCCAGGTTTGAATACAACAACGTTCGGAGCTCAAATGACGTGTAGAAAATTGCTCCCAGCATAGGAGTAAAACCATCTGCCGCAGGCAAATGCATTGGCAAGCTGCAGCTCGGAGGGACGGCTCTCCATGCAGTGTGTGCTTGCTTGGCGGGTGCATGCAAATCAAGGGATGAGCAGGGTCCAAGTACACTTGCCGAGGAGCTGGGAGTTGTGGCACCAGATCGGGAACCTTCAGACGGAACCAAGGATTTCTTCGATCGGCTCCTCCACATCCAAAGCCTACCTTAACCGTAACTTTGATGTTCCAAAACCTCCAAGCACCAACAACGGGTGTATGGTTGTCGCTCAGTTAAAGGGTATGGGGAGGTAGGCGATACACTTCAGCTGTCGAGGAACACGTTCACCGCAAGAATACCAGAGTTGTGCGCTGTCTTGACATCCGAGATCTGCAAGCCAATGTCGTATGAACAAACCTTGCTTCTTGGCCTCGGGTCGGCCTGCCAGGGGATTTCGAAAGATCGAGGCTAAGGTGGGAAGCCATCAATGTAACGGCAAGGTCTGCGGGCTTGGCATGGTAACGCCGTTATGACGACATAAAGAGATGGGAGGCTCCTCAATGCAGTGTCTTCGATAAATCTCCGCGATCGCAGCTGCAGATGCAGCGAGCAAAGCAATTTGACGGTGTTTTCCCTGTCCAAATCGAAAGCGCTCGGTCCGTTTAACCGCTTGCAATTTCATGATATTGTTTTGCCAGGCGTAGTTGATGACCGCCCCTGCGTCCGGGGCCTGAGACTACGGCAGGACTCTCTGGCAAGGCTGTAATAACTTGGAGGCGGAATCGGTGATGGTGATATCAGCTTACCTAGTCAGGCTTTTGAGCACGCGGCGCACCACATGCTTGTCCTCCGGGCTGAAATGGGAAGTAGCTTGGTGGCTTCCCACGGCAGTTAGATTTCGTGTCCTGTGCGAATGCCAGGGGCCTTGTGGATGGAGGTACGACGGCCCATATGATTCGAGCGCATGTGTGACTGCCCCAGTAATGAGTGCAGGACCACTGGTTGCCGCATGCTCTACGCATTTGTCCTCCGCACTTAGAACGACCGTCCCCGCATGAGATGAATGTCCGTACCCCGCATTGGGGCCGAACATGTCGTGATATGAGCTTTGGGGTGGCGGCGGTCAGAATCACAGCTCGTTTCGGCGAACGTCAACACGGAGCTCTGGCATGGTGAGATATGCAGACCTCCCTCCATGTTCGGCGCGTAATGGGACAAACCTGGTTAGGGCGGACCACTATAATATCTTCTGCTATTGAGAGAATTAAGAATAAGGGTTAGCTTGCTCACGATCCACAAATGCTATGCCGGAATTGGGCGGTGCTGAGGCGCCTGGAAGTTGTGTAGCTGTACTTGAGGTAGTTGCAGGGAGGATCAGGTACCTGTCCGTGGCCACATGACCTACCCATCACAGGACACTACCAACGCGTCCTGGCGGGGACGTAACCGAGCACAGCATCATCGTTGACTGATGAGTGTTGTGAACTTGAGAAACTTAACTCCTCAGCCCACGGGAGGCGGTAAGTATTGCATGCTTACGCATAGTTGTCAAGTCAAGCAATCGTCGAGAATAAATGTTCCAAGGACCCTCTCAAGGACGAATCGAGAGGGGAAGGCATTTGGAAGAGAAGTGGAGCACCGGGAATCAATTACGGAATAACGAAGCCCTTTGCATTGGTAATCACGTATTCCGAGGTAAACAGGTTCATTTGTGGCTCTGAGGGCTGGTCTGGAGAAGCTCGCGGACTGAAAGCAGCGGCTGAAGTCAAGCGGCGCGATTTTTGGTCCGTTAAAAGAGGCGACTTGGGCAAAAAAGGGAATCAGATCGTCGAGTATTTCAAGCGGTCGAGGCAAGACACGGAAGCGCCTCAGGACTCATCCTGAATACCTGTAATAGCATGCTCACGCATATACTGTCACTATTGAATCCGTAGGTGAGGCGACTTGAGCAGGAGCTTGCAAGCCACTGCGCCCGATGCTTCTGGTCAGAGCAAGCGACATTGACAGGGCGAATCTTGAGCCAGCATTATGTGGCGCACCACAAATGTACGGATTTGGGGTTGCGTTCATGCAGGCAAGTGCCTGGCTAGGGGAAGACTTGGCGTCGCCACTGGCTGCAGTGTGGTACCCTCGTGCGAGGCAGGCATACAGGCACAATGCGTGCCATCCTAGGTGTATTTTGGTGGCTAGTTCACCTGCATTAGATGGTCGACCTTCCCACTTGTCCGGACGAGACAGGAGCTGCAGGTCCTGATTTGACTGGCTCCGAAGAGCTGAAGTTTACATTGGGCTGTACAACGAATGGTTTGATAGCGTTCGTAACGAATCTGGTAGACGGACTCACAATGCGCCTCTGCGCATCCGTAGTTGCATTTAGCAAACTTGGGGCTAGGATACTAGATTTGGTGATGCATGCACGAGCATGTCCATGAGATGGGGTAGACCCCTTTTGTATGAAACTCAACCATTCAAACACAATCTATCCCTTGTAGACTTGTTGTTGAGCTCCCAGTATCCTCGGACAGATGCTAAGTGCCCTAAAATATGAATAAGTCTTCACAAGGATGAGGAGATTTTGAATCAGGACTACGGTTGAGTCATGGAAGGTGAAATAATTGGTGCCCTCAAATCTATACCAAAGAAAGAAAAGAAAAAAAAGGGTGGGAGGTGCGAGAAGTAACATTCTTTTGTAACAATGATCTGATACATATCCATGAGCTAGAAAACAACCAACACTTCAAGAAATTCTGCAATGGTGTACCGTAGCACCGATACAAATACTACTTCGACGAGAGTGGGAGCAAGGTAAGGTACCTGTGGTCTTGCGCCTGTTCAAGGGAATTAGGCTTCTCGAGTAAGTTGTCGAGTACCGGTACCTTACCTACCTTACCTTATTAAAGAGTCAATGGCATGTCCGTCTTGGCCTAGAAGTAGTTCGTCGGGACTGGGTCTGTGAATTAATTGTTAGGTCCAACCACGATACATGCGTACCGAATATTAAGATAATAGCATAGAATAAAAAGCAGTACTTCGATTGGCTCTCCAAACCATGTGACCAAGTTGACCTTGCATACTTTCTGTATGCATTCAGTCATTGACCGACAGTCTGAAGCATCACGGTGGTCCGCGATTTTTCAGGAAACCACCCGATGTGCATGGGCGCGACTGACCCATAATGTATGTACCCTAAAACCCCCAAGCACATGGATACGGAGCCCCAAGCCAGCCATTAGCCTGGTCCTACAAAAACATATTCGGATTCGATGGCCAACGACTCTGGTGGCATTTTGGGATGAAAAGGGGGGGTGTGGTCTGGCTGAGCAAGCATGCATCTGACTCCACCCCACGCATCACTTGCAAATACCCGAGTTTCATACAGATGGAAGAGATCGAGAGGTAGGGGTTAGGCAGGATGGACCTGTTGAGGCAATCAGCCCAGTGCAACTGGTTACCTGCTAACAAGAAGGTCTCGGAATGGATCTACGAGTGACAACTCATGCTGTTCCCTTCTTCAGACCAGTTTCGTCTGCAGCCAAAGTGAGCCCTGCATTGCTCTGTCACCCTTTTGCCACCTACCCGCTGGTCTAATGTAACCTGCTCAACCACTACTTTTTATGTATGATGATTTGGGGGAGAGCAATCCCGCCAGCTACCCTCATGATACAACATGAAGGTAGTGAGTGTGGCGCCTTATGCATGCTCCAGGCCATTCGGAAGTTGTGGTTGCGTCTCGCGGCACGTTGGCGTATGTGCTGAACTCTGGCGTAGTAAATGTTAGGCGCCCTATGTGCGACGGTTGAGCGAAGTGTAACTATGCGAATCCCGGTGGCACTCGGGCTCGATGGTGATATCACGGGTCTTCGACATCTTCTAGGTGATCCTCCCAGTCGGTCGTAATTGATGGTGGTGGTGGTGGTGGTGGTGGGTGTTAGAAGGGAAGGGAAGGGGTAGGGGTAACATTGGCCAGCGCTTGAATCAGACAGAAGCAGCAGTGATTGTTGGTGTGGGCAAACCAAAGCATGGATGCTACCCCGGACGCCGCCATATACACTCACTAGCCACCTCCACAATGTCCATGACCATTGAACATGGGGTAAGGTGGTCTGGAATCCACCCCCCCCTTTTCCCCTCCTCCCAATTTCCACCTTGATTCCCTCTCTCCAGTCTCCACATCACGAAAACCCTGGCTGGTGTGCCCCCGGACCAAACGACCGAAAATGATGTGCCGTGAATCCATTGGGACCAGACCCAACTCAACGGCTTTTGAACAGGTACAGAGAGGCTCCTGATCAGTACCGGGGGGGGGGGGGGCGGGCAAGGCAGGCAGGTCAGGACGTACTGGTGCCTCATTTCCGTGGGCTTGCACATTCGATTAAAGTACAGGCACGGATGCCGCTCGCAAGCCAATGCCATTTGCAAGCAAGCGTCTCTATCCCGGCGCTTTCTCTGTTCTCTTTCCCCATCCGCGTGCCTTAGCACATTTCGTTACCCCATACGCTTGGCCAGCAAATGCTAGCTTACTTTCTGCGCCTTGTCTGGCTCTGATCTACCTACTTCATCTCACTTTGTCCCTCTCTTTCCCTTCGCCCCGGTGCACCGCTCCCCATTAAAGTGTTTTGCGCTCTTTGCCTACCAGAGTTGCGACCTTGTTACATCTACTCATTCCTGACGATATTGATATTTGCATGCGTGGGATTACTGCGCGACAGACATCGGCGATTGATTCCTGCCACCGTGGTTCGACATCGAAGTCGGCGACCTTGTGGCTACCTGATCGCACGCATTTGTCGGGGTAGATTTGCCGACGCCAACCCGAGGTTTTCTGCGCGGACGCAAACCTACCATGAGCACCGCGCCCAGGAACACTATTTTGATGTCGCGACCTTGAGCCACCCCAATTTCCTTACGTCGCCAACTTCTCCCTGTGGCCTTCGCATTTCATGTCAAATCAAACAAGCCTCTTTACCAAGCACGAGACGTCACAACTCGACATGAGTGTCTCAGTATACGACCAAATGAATGCCCCTCAAATGCCCGGAGTCCATCCTGTGGCCATCGCTCGGCCTCAGGTCGGCATTGAGCGTTTACCCACGCGCCGACTAAGCAATGAACCCCGCGAATCCATGAACTGCAAGTCTTGTCGGAAGCGCAAGGTACGCATCTCACCTCCCACTTTCCACAACTGCCACATTAGACATCTGCTGCAGACGCCGTTGGTTATTAAAAGGTTCTATTTCTAATCCTCCGCAGATAAAATGTAACCGGCTGCGACCTGCCTGCGAGGCATGCCAGGTCTTCCAGTGTCCCTGCATATATGGTGAGTGCTCTCGCGAACCCCTGGGTTTCCGGCATGATTTCATAACTCCCTCTGCCGCTCTGTGCAATGCGCTTGCTACTTGCAGTGGCGTGTAGTTTGAGAGTTGCACATTGGACGTGGCTTCCCCGTAACTCGGATAGTTTGACTGAGTACCACATTTTCCAGACGCGGTACCCAAGAAACGTGGGCCAAAGACAGATGTCTTAGAAGCTCTCCTGAAAAGAGTAGACGGCCTCGAGGCGAAACTTAAGGAGAAGAATGCCGAATCAGCATCACCCACAACACCTGTTCAAGAGTCTGGTGGCGGCGCTTCGGTGGATGCACCCAGCCCTACGTCCGTAGAACCAAGCGCCAAACGGATTGCCGTCGATGCAAATTCCTCGCCAGCAGGTGGAGATGCCACCGTATACTCACCTGAAGCGTCGAATGCGAGGTACGAATAAATTGATGTTTCGGATACATAAATATTGTGTATCAAGAACTGACCAGAAGCAGGGAATCTTCCACGCCTCCAGTTCAGACAGATGCTCTACTCGATACCTACTTCAGCCGATTCCACGCCAAGCCATACCACATACTTGATGAATCTTCCGTAAGACAGCGCATGCAACTCGCCCAGTTACCAACGTATCTCTGCCATGCCATTTCCGCTGTTGCTGCAAGGTCTGGCCCCATTGTGCTGTATGTATTCAGATGTGCATGCTAACCTTATCTGTTAGATACACTCCTCACCCTGGTGGTTACCAGTCAGCCCTCAAGTTGAGCGAAGAATACGCGGCTAAGGCGCGGGGCGAAATCAATACTGACGAGCCTTCTGTCGACGGTCTCCAAGCCCTTCTACTCCTAGTGATCGCCTTCACAGCAGCAGGAAAGGGCAAAAAGGCTTATATGTTGATGAGTAAGTGAGATTTCCATTCCTAATAACACACTACACATCACGCCGTCCACTTTTTAAAGGTTTGTTGTTGCTGATCTCCCGCAGCAAGCGCCGTAGGAATGGCCATGGCTCTGGAACTACACCGCGAGATGGATATTCAAGCACGAGTCACACCGATCGAGCGGGAAGTTCGGAGGCGATTGTTCTGGACCTGCTATCTGCTTGACCGATATATGGCATGCGGCTCCAAACGTCCCTCGCTCATTAGCGACAAAGTTATTATTCTTCGCCTACCCTGCTGGTCGCCAAACCCCTCTACCCTCCCAGTGGAAGGCGAATTCTTTCAATGCGGGTCAAATCTACAGCACTTCCAAGGCGCTGGAAAGAGATCTCAAGGCAGCACCGGCATGCTCATTGATATTAGCCGCATTCTTGGTGTTACCAACAGATATCTAGCCTCTGGCGGTGTGAAGGGCGATACACACTTTCCTTGGCACTCTTTGTCTAATCTGTCCAAGATCCGGCAGGATCTCGATATTTGGGCATCTGGCACAGACGACGTCTTTTCCAGCATCGACACTCTCTTCGGACAAGCGGATTCGACTGTTCTGGTGCTAAGCAAGCTTATCTATCACCTAATCCATTGCCTCATATACCGACCTTTTCTTCCAATCGACCTTGCCGAACTTGCCGGCAGTGGACAGCATCAGTCATGGCAGATCGAAGCCACAAACATGTGCTTTTTACATGCCAATGCAATCGCCGAGTTGATCGAGCTTGGAAAACAGGCAAGCACAATTGAATGGCCGTCATTTGTAGGCTATTGTATCTGCACTGCCGGGACTGTTCATATACACGGTGCATACTACAGTAAACAGGGCGTGGGAAGCGAGATGAGCACCTTCAGCTCATCTGCCG
Source organism: Paramyrothecium roridum (assembly GCA_003012165.1). NCBI lineage: Eukaryota > Fungi > Ascomycota > Sordariomycetes > Hypocreales > Stachybotryaceae > Paramyrothecium > Paramyrothecium roridum. Next base: position 15,339 of record PXOD01000338.1, read on the forward strand.
ATTTCTTGTCAAGAGAAATGCAACAATTGAGTGAGCTGCGCTATGCTTGGTCCAGTGTACAGCACCAACGCGAGACGTTGCAAGCCATATATAACGCTCATGGAGAACTCGTCAAATCTTCTGGGGGGCATTCCATGCGTTACACGTCTGGCTTCCATCTCGAGGACTTCTTTGACCGATACGCAGGTATTAGCGGTCAGGCCGGCAGTAGCTTCTCCTTCGACGCCGCCAATCTGAGCCTATCCGATGTCATTGTTGACTTCACCACTGACACATATACCGGCCACGGTCTATACGCGCCACGGGCTGGTGAGGGGTTGGACCGACCAAATCTCAAAAGAAAGAATACAGCTCCTTCGAACCGCAAGCGACCTGATCTGAAAACACTTACAAATCTCGGTCCCCCACCCACGCCGGATTTGGCAACGAGTCAACCTCGCCGCTCAATATCGCACCAAGGCAGTGGCCTAGCACATCCGTCTCCTGGAATTATTACAACTCCTACATCGATCCCTTTGCACGCTCCTCATTATGACCATAAAAACAAGGTCAATTCGCTTCAGAGCCCAGCAGGAACGAGCATTAGTGGAAATCAAGTAAATGGTATTGAGATTTCACAAGGAGGCCAAGGGACACAAAGCCACGGGATGGTTGGACTTGCTGGTGCCCCTTTTAGTCCTCCGTATAGCTTTGCGTCGGGTTCAACAGCAACTAATCCTGGCCATACCTCGATTAACGAATCTAGTGGTGGCTATGATGCTATGTTTGGTACCTTGCCGACGAACGCTTTCAGCAGCCCTGCCGCTTGGCATACTGATGATGGTCACGCAAAGATGAGCCATCCGACACCGGGAGGCGCGGCGCCCAGTCCTGATACTAGAAGTAACAATGGTAGCACCGGGACTGTACAAGGAGACGAGAAAGATCCATTCCTAAGCCTTCTGGAACAACTGGCGGAGAATGAACATCGTTTTAACAACGGCGGTGGTGGGGAATTGGACTTCTTCCTAACCGGCACCGCCAGTGGACCATGAGTCAGCGTGGAAGAGTAAGACAGAAACTCGGCGAAATGTGTAATATGAAATGCTGCAATGACATTTAGAATAGTATAAATATTAGTTGGTATCTTTAAAGACTCTAGGTTTAGAGTAGTATATAGAGATAGCGAGTATAGTGTAATATATATATATATATATAGAGAGAGAGAGAGAGTATAAGTACTTAGTAAATTATTATAATCTATAAAAGGAAAAAAATAATAAAAAGGTTAGTAAATTTTAAAAGTAATTAAATAGTAATAAAATATAATATAATATATAATATATTTATTTATAAATATTTAAAGGCCTATTTATTTATTTTTAAAATATTATATAATTAAATTCTATAAATTAAAGATATAATTTAATATTTATATAAATACTTTAAATATTTTAAATTTTTAATTTAAATATAAAATAAAGTATATAATTATTATTATAATTATATTTATTTTATTCTAATATATAA
>PXOD01000339.1:0-53888 GCA_003012165.1 Paramyrothecium roridum
CTCCCCCCCCTCCTCCCTCCCTGTAGCTGTTTATGCGGATAGATGGTTATTTATCGGGAGGGATGCTACGTAATGCGGGAAGTGTCTTTGTGTGAGTTTTCAGAGTAGTTCCAGCATGATTCAGTCCATCTTAAAATGGAGTCTTGAAAATTCTTGTACTGTGTAGCCTATTAACTTTAGTTCTTCCAAAAGAGAATATTTTTTCTGTCTTTAAATCAGCGCTGTTGCTCGCTGCGCAGTACACCACGAGCAGCTACGCCTCCCTCTCCCTCTACCTACTGTTCACATCATTCTATACCCATGGCGCCAGAATCTCCTTCGCAGCCGCAAGACGGCCCACAAACAAATGCATCTTGGGTCCACCTTCCATCTGAGATACGCTTGGCGATTTTGGAATTGGTATCTCAAGATAAGCAGAATCACCGCCTTGCCCTGTACGCCACAGTCTGTGCCGAGTGGCAATACTTTTTTGAGACGATCACTTTTCGTCATCTTTCAGTTGACAACGCCGCGCTAGATAGCTTCGCTCAAGCCATGAGCGGGAGAAACTCCTACAGAACTGGTTTTGTTCGTCATATTTTTTTCCTCATTGTGTTACCAGGGTATCCTTGTCCGTCATGTCACAAACTTGAAGGTTGGTTCGAGATTTATCGGTATGTTCCAATTGCTAACACCCTTGCTTCTATATTGTTACGCTAATCCATCATATTGAACCAGGAATAACATTGTTTTCACCACTGCTATGGAAAGCTTGCTGGGAATTCTCTCAATTTGGGCGCCAAGAGACGACTCCGACGGCTTAACACTAGAGGTAGGCATTAAATCCTCTAATGACACCAGACATTACTACGACGATATCACCATGCAAAATGACTACCCTTTCAAAAGCTGGGATAGACTCGATGAACCATTCGAAATTGATTTTTTTCACGAGGACAGATTGCTTCATGGTCCGCTTCACACTCGTCCCAGCCATTTCTACTCTGCCCATCAGGGCTTGCGTAGACCCGAAGGTTTCCATGCATTGGGCAGATACCTCGGATCCCTCATACAGTTCCAAGGACTCAAGAGCCGTGGTCTTCCACGAGTTGAAAGTGTCAAATCTCTTCTTATAAGACATCAATTCAAGCGACAAATGAGTCCTTTGGCACTTACCAAGCTTATCCGTGAAAGCTTGATCCAAATTACCCTCTTCAGGCTAGAAAGATGGTGCAGGATAACCACAGAGGAGGAAGATCAATATCTTCAAAGTATGTGAGAAGAGTGCTCTATAGATGGTTCCTATACTAAATTCAAAAGCAAACTTTCGAGAGCACCTACTTCCAACCCTGCCAAGTAGCCTTCAACGTTTTCACTATTTTGCAGAAAATTATAGAGGTCTAGCAAATATGCCAGCCCCATCACAGACGAAGGCGTTATCTCCCATTGAGGTATTGCATCTTAATGCCCACCGGTTCACGGAGATTTCTGTTGTTGAGCCCTCCACCCGAGGGAATTTGCCTGCGGATCCGCAATTTATCTCAGAGACTGCTTTGAGGAACCCGCTGTTACTGCCGCAATGGCATAGGCTGGAGAGATTCTGCTTCAAATCCAATATTCTGCGTCTTGGCAAGGAGTTGCACCTCATAAACCGCCTGCTTCTACTCGCAGCTTCAATCGCCGAGCACTTACCGAGTCTTCGCAGTCTAGAGATATTTAACACCAGCACTGACTTTCGTATATGCCAGGGTCCACCTGTTGCCTCTTCCGTTATAGCGTTGAGCATCCAAACGCCATCTTGTTATGGGAAAGTAGGTGGCAACTGCCTTCGGAAACGAGAACTGCAGAATTCGAATTCCATCCTCACGTCAAGTTCGCATGGGAAAAGGTTGCAGTCGCACATACAGGCCGTGGGGTCACCACACTCATAAACGAGCCAAAGAGTGAAACTGGATTGCAGATTTTTATTAGAGAACACTTCTGGCCGAAGGATAAGCCTCGGCTTGCAGAGTATTTCAAGGTCGACGCTATTCATCCTTTCACGAAAATCTTGATGAATCTTGGCCGCAATCGAATGAGGTTTCGGTAGGCTGACAGCATATATTGACCTGTTCGGATCGCCGAGCCTCGAAAGAACTAGGGTCATGTTGATTACCTGAATCTTGATATAGGGCATTGATATGGATAACATAGTCCTGCGGGAAGAGGCTTCCGGTGATGAGTCCCATTTCGTGGTGGGGCGGTGGCAGTGGATACGGAGCCGACCCAAGTGAATGGGTTGCAGGGACACCAACTTCTGAGAATGAGTAGCCGATATACGAGAGGAGGGAAATAGGATAACCCATTCCTCTAATGAAATACAGATACGAGCCCCCGTGTCACGATTGAGTCCCTGAAGACATTACCTTAGAACAGGGTCCCGCACATCCAAGGAGATAAGAGGAACCTGAACAGACATACATTGCCCAAGCACGAAGGATTGGTAAATTGCCACGTCTTAGTTTCTAGCCTTTGTACCACACAGGTCCCATAAAGACTCTATTTATCTGGAATACCACGAAAGGGCAAAACGTTTCACCGGCTCTCGTCGGCTGCATAGAGGCTGGTAACACCCAGAAATACTAGATTATACCAACAGAAACAGACTCAAGGCCTATTCCAAGGCCTTGAGGCCCTGCTTAGCCTCTTCGAGGCGTTTGGTTGCTTAGACCACGTGTTCGACCCGGTGAGTCCACGTTTAGCACCCTAGGATAATCACCATAGGCATTTGGACTGAAAAGAATTTTCTTGTGCTTGTTTCAAGTAGTATTCTCACGTAGCAGCTTCATTTCATCACACTCTGAATGATCAAATGCGAAGAAGGAATTTAGCTACCGTAGATGGAGGCCTACGCCTCGATGAAGCTATGCTTGAGTGTTATTTAAGTACCATTTGAAGTGGGAAATATTTCATGGCCACATCTTGAAGATTATTTCGCGACATCCGTTTATACTCAGCTATTACTTCCTCAACTTTGGCCCCTTCAAAACAGAAAGATTTCCTTTTCTGCGGCTCTTTCAAATACTGTCATCGAACAGTGTCCTAGAACTCGTACTTCAGCCAACCATCCCTAACTGCCAATAGATGTCTGATGTTCATCAACAAAGGTCAACATTACTCTCCATCTATCCTTGAAGGATCCTGCAGTTGCTCGAAATTCCGCTTGATATTTGAGGAAGTTTCGCTGATCTGACCGTCTCTTGAATTCTGTATGAACGTATTTTGCCCGTGCTGGATGACGCTGATGAGGCTTGTATGTCGCTTGCTTGAGGAGACATCTTGCTCCGCCTTCCTCAATGCCATGATTCCAATCATATCGTTTGAGTCGAGACCAGCTGTTCGGATCTGGCGAGTGACTGGATTGACTGGGATTGCCTTCACCATCAACCCACGCTTGATTGCGTCTTCCCTCTGTCTTTCGTCGTATTCTTTTTTCTGTTCAACAAAGAAATGACACGAGACTTGTTGTCTTTCACGCTGCTTCTGGTCATCCAGGCATTTCTCATAGTGGGCTTGCTGATACGAGTATCCTTGAGGATCCAGAAAATTAGATTTCTCCTCTTCGATGTCGCTACCACGGTCCTGGAGACGCGCAGCCCCTGGATGGGGATTAAAAGCAGTCTTCTCTTTTTTCTTTGTTTCTCCTTGTTTTGTCCTGATTGGGATTTTATTTCTCTCTTCTTCGATGCTCATATTGCCAGAGGTTCTTGGGGGGACGTAGTCCTTGCCAAGGATCTTCTTCTTCTTCCTCTCCCGCTCACTAACTGGTAGATCGGCCAGAGTCGATACAGCCGCCATTATAGCGCTCTTTTTCAACTCATTGAAGAGAAAACTATCAAGCAGGCTCTCGACACGATGATAGAAAGACCGTCGGAAGGGATAAAACTTGATGGCTTTGCTAATATTGTCGCAGCCTAAGGAGTATGACTTTGTATCCATGGTGACATAATAAGCGATAGAGTGTGCTATCCACGGGTATTTTTTGGTGAGCTCCAAGATATCGCTGTCGGCCTCACACTCCTTGATGGTGAACCCCTGTGAGTCCCAGGAATCGTATTCAAACTTGGCGATGTTGTCCCACGCTTCCATTCTACCCATAGCTTCATCGCCTCCATCTAGATGCTTGTCTTGTGGAGCCTCAGTGGGGTTGGTACGAATCCAAATCTTGCCAGATGGTTTTTCATCGGACTCGAGTTTTTGGTTGAGGTCGTGTTCAAAAATGAAGAGATTTTGCCAGGCTTTCTCGTACCTTGTGCGTAGGTCAGCTCGTCAAATACCCGATCTTTATTCTAAGTCGCCTATACATACCTTAGCATGACTGAATTCGTCTCCGAAGTCCCAAGAACGAGGTTAAGGGGAATTTGACTCGTAAAGCCTTGGTAAACGTCTTCGTTGAGATGTCCTCCCCACGAATAGGCCCGTAAATGCAACCACTTTTCGAAGAGATTAACTCAGTTGCCTGTCCTGCGATATAATGCCAACTCACCTCTGCCGTGTAAAGATGGTTATTCATTCGGTTGATATCTCTTTTGACTCCGTTGTCGTGCTTCCAGCCAAGTTCTTCCGCGACCTGTGGTGTAAGAAGATACGTTAGTTACGTCACGGATGAGGTATACAGATAGGACACACTTTGTTTGCCGAAGCACCCATGATTGTTCCCTGATCATGCTCTCCGTCTCGCTTGCTGGAAGCTTTCTTGATTTTCGGATAATCCAGGGTGCCACTTAACCTCACCCCCGTCTCGAACTTTTTGAAATGGTTGTCTGCTACGAGCTGAACAATCTGCTCGTATTTGTGTTCGTCCTTCAAACTAAAGGTTCCCTGAAGGCAGTTCTGTACGGCTTTTGTAGCATCTGAAAGATTCTTTTGTGGATTTGAAGTGTCTCTGAGTACTTCCTGGGCTTTCTCAGTTGCTGTAATGAACTTGCTATACATCTTCTGGACATTTTCTGTTTCTCCTGCGGGCTTCCAATGGATAGGTCCGTGCGGTCGAGGAACAGAGGCGTCTTCCCCACCAACGTCTTTGGCGAGGCTGCCCATGTATTTGTTCCAGTCACTCTTCGTAATGTAGGTGGAGTAGAGATTGAAAGGACAGGTGGATAGCTGCGTCAATAAATCAGTAAACGCACATCTTCACAGAGAGGGAGTCGTTATCCCGCTCATCTTGCTGTCCTCACCTTGAACCACTTGTCATTGCCGGTACTTGGATTCGAAGATACTCGTACGACCTCCCATGTCTCGCTAGCTCGATTCTTTAAATAGGCACAGTGGGCCGCAGCCACTTTATATTCTTGATCAAGTTTTGTTTTCTCTGCCTGGAGCTTCTCTCTGTCAACGCGGGGCTGCTCGTTGTCTAGGATCGTGGATATATTTGGCCTTCCTGCCGTCAACCCTGGGCGTTTTGGAACCTCGAGAAGCAATCCGTCTATCTCCTCTCGGCGCTTATCCATAGTTGTGACAACATTCTCAGCAGCCTCCAATTGTTTGCTTTGCAGAAAGCGTTCCCTTGCCAATCCTGTATTTATCGTGTCAATGGACTCGTCCAATGTTTCGTCCCCGAGGTGGTTCATGTGAAATTCGATAAGCATGCCATCCAAGAGTGGGACTCGAGCCCATCGTGGAGGTCTTCCTGTTGACGTGCTTGTCCTCTTCTTCCAGTTGCTTTCCAGAATTGCATACCATGTTGTTTTGAACTGAACGGCCACCGACTGGTTTCGGAAAGCTTTAGCGGCTTCCGAGCTAGGACCGTACGACCAAAAATTGAGCTTGCCATTCTGGTCCCGAGTTGGAATGCAGCATGTGACGTTTGCCAAGTCCTTTGCTTCTCGCTGGTATTTCTGAGGGGAAATGAACCAGAAACTTCTCCAATCATTTATGAAGTTTTTCTCCGCTTCCGATAGGGTGGCAGTTCCGCCAAGGTCGTGATCAACTTGGTCGGGCTTGCTCATGAATCTATGACAAGGCAATTTTAGCACCGCACTGAGTATCAAAATATGAACGTTTTATGCCACAAACAGCTCGTTAGTTTTCCAAGGGACTTCATCCAGCCCTAGTGCTGCAAGAAACGCGACGGGCACGAAACCCTCCACAGTGTCTTTCCCGCTTCGGTCGCAAATGCGGCAAATCTCAGTGCTTGGGCTCGTATATCTCAGCCAGACGTAGTAGGTATCTTTCTTGTAAGAAGCCAACTCGTAATTACCACGCTCTTTCGGCAAGTCGCTGATGAGTTTGAAAATGCGCGCAGTTTCCTGTGCGTCGGCCAAAATTCTTGTGTCCTCCACCCAGACGTTATTGTTTGGCACGAACGCTCTGCTTTTCGATATCTTATTTCCTGCCGATGCCATTCCTTCCATGGCCATCTTCTTGTCTGTTGACATTGCTTTCCTAGTCGAAATCATTTCTTTAATGGATGATTGGTCATTGAATAATTCCTTGAGTGATCGACGGCTCGCAAGGAATAAAACGATGGTTAGACAGTAATGAATTCCTGCTATCCACCTAGGTACAGGAGGATGGGCCTCAAAAACTCCGTTCATCGGATCAATTAAATCTCACGTGTTCACTTTGCCTTGCTATCACTTCGATGAATCTCTGCACTTGGCTGTAACCAGCTGAAAACAAGCAATTCCAATTATTAGGGGCGTTGCCAATAAACCATGCCACAAGGTGGAGATCAATAGTCTTGGCCCAGACCGTGGTGATCAGCACATGTTGTGCTCGAGCCTCCAAATTCAGCTTTGAAGCTCGGCTACATCAATATTCCATCGCGTGACAGCTTGAAAGTGGAAGAAAGATTGGGCGCTAATTTCCAAGAATAGCAAGGCTTTCCGTAGGGGTTTTGCCACTTCAGCCATCTCATACACTACAGCCACTCCTTTTCCTCAAAATCCACACGCCCTTCTCCTCCCATACATGCACATCAAGAAGTCAGAGCGGCACCTTCATCTGTCAATTCTGAATGGGAATCTCTATTTGTAGTTCGTATTCTCTAGGTCGCCGTTGCTTTCCTTATCCGCCAATTGTACAACTGCCATTCGGAAGCAAATACTATGAATGCAGTCACGAATCACCACGATGTCTTCAATCCCTCCGGTACATTGGCGGGATCACTCTTTCGCAATGATTTCTCAAGCAAGAATGCTTTGGAGAAGCTTGCTGAAGCACAAGATGTGGAAGAGGCAAAAAGGAAGAAGACTGTTGAGGAAGCCGCTGAACTAGACAAACTGCGATCCAGAGTCCCTGTGTTGGAAGCTCAAATCAAGGCATTGCAGACCGAAAATTCAACTCTAGAAACGGCAAAAACGACAGCCCAGACTCAAAAAACGTCACTAGAAGCGCAAATCATCCAACAGAAAACTGCTTATGCAAATCTAGAGCTTCAAATCGCGACAACGAAACGTCAGCTGCTTCAATTCGGCCAAGATTCCGACCTTATGAAAGGTCGTCTTAACCAGTCTGATTCCCAAACTAACCTTGATCATGCCTACCATGACAAAGTGGTTCGACTGACATTGGCGTGTGCTCCCCACACAGGCCTTGACTTTGGAGCCAGTGCGTCTCTTGCCCCTCTACGCAAACTTTCAAGGCACTCACCTGACTTACAGATGGTGGCGGATATGCGCATGGATGGGAGTCAGGCCCTGACTTTGCGTGGCAGAGGCTCCGTCTCAGAAGAGTCGACAACAGCAGCGCATGGACTATCACTTATGCTGACCAAGAATGGTATTTGAGTTTAGGCCCCAAAAGCCAAATCGAGGTCCAAAAGGGACGTCGCCTGGATGGGAACAAGAGCAAACAAGAATGGTACATTGGTCTCCATAGCTCCAAGAAGGGCTACATGTGCGTACCACCCACAAACCGATGTATAGTAATATCAAAGGCCCTACTGACGCTCAAACATAGCATCCAAAGTGTTCCCTCAGGAAATCTTGAGGTCGTCAGCCCGAGAGAGGTAAAAAATGGGTGAGTAATTAGAACTGAACCTCCGCACATGCCTATGTAATTAAGTCATTAACTGTGATACAGCAAAGAACTCCGGAGTGGAAACAGAGGTTGTCCTGGTGATGGCCAGATTTGGCAGATTACGTTGGCCTAGAGTGAACCGGACGGCCAGATCGTAGCAAATTATAAGATGATTCTTGGCAACATAGAATTGATTCTCGAATTCACTTCACTAACACACAATTTAATGAAATATCACAGGTTGTGTGACCTACAGATTTTTTATGTTCTTAGGTAATATAATATTAATCTTCTATTCCTTCTTGCCCTGGGTAGTGCAGACCGACACACTCTACATATTGATTCAGTCTTGCAAAAGGTGCTAGCAGTAACTCCGCGACGAGACCCGACCTGCACAATCGTGTGCAATCGGCCAGGGCTAGATTCCCCCCATCCACGAGCCCCACCTCCCTCATGATTGCTTGAACATCCTGTTGTAATCTTTTGAATTTCTCTAGATACTCCTTGGCCCTTCGCTGTAGAAGCTGTTGATCAGCAGCAGGCGAAGTTGATCGTCCAGAGATGGTCAGTGATAATGGCTGGACGTTCTCCAGTGTGGAGTAAGCACTAAAGGAAATGCTTGACGACTGGCTTTGGCTCTTTATGACCTCAGTGTGGGTAGCACTCGCCTCAAAGAAGAGGACCTTGACTTTCACAGTAATCTCCAGCGTCTCTTCGGACGACTTCGATTCAGTGTCTGCCGACATGCAGGCCCCTGCGTCGGCCCCAAGCACAAATCCACAGACGTAGTAGTCACCGTAGCGCTTGCGGAAGCGAGACTCTGCGCCCTTCCCAGATTGTAGCAAAGCAATGGCTTCTTTGGAAAAGACCGGAGTGCCGTCTAGTATAACACGTCCCGCGCGACAAGATGCGTTACGAGATGCTTTCACTCCCTAAAGCGTCCCCTGAGCTTTGAACCAACCGAGATCAAGGGTGGTGGTACATACGTTCTTGTCTTCAGAGACTTTACGATCGTACTTTGCCGAAACGCTCGCGTTTAGAAAAGGATATCCCACTGTGACACCAAGCGCCGCACTCAAATGCTCCGTGCTGGACTCAGATGTAGTGCTGAGACCGTCACGATAGTGACCAGACGTGGAAAGCCCACCACTTCCTTCCCGTATCGAGTCAGGAATGACTGTAAGAAGTTGGACGAGCCTGGTATCAAATGGTGTGTCTAGCATCCACGGACCGGCGGGGTCTTTGAGACGCTGAATATCGAGGCTTGCCAGTATAGATCGCACTTCGCGGCTCCAGATCAAGGAGAACGGATGCCCGGCGGATGCGATCCCTTCAAGGGACGGTTTTGTCGGGCTGAAGTTAAGGTCAAGGTCAGGATCCAACTCTTCGCTCCGTGCCTTCTCCAGAGCTTCATCCGTTAAAGCCTGGAGTTTGCTCTTCTTTTCAAGGGCCCTGCTTTTGGGCAAATCAGTTGGCTGCGCAGAGACAACCATACTGATCGCTCGTACTATCGCTTGACCACCAAATAGGCCAGACCTTGGATCAATTGTCAGCTTCAATTTCTGCGATATGGCTACCAGCGTCCCACGAGCACTCCAAAGCTCATTAAAACCTGAAAATGGGTGCGGGTCTGCATGGCTACGGCAACACCTTACACCCCTCCTAGCAAATGCCGGTGGGGTCGAGCTGTTGAGAGCTGATCCCTGGACTTCAGCACGCCACTAGTGGTGCGCCCCTGACAAGTCGTGCGCGGGAAGGAAGTGGCTATTTCAAAGGGCCTACGCTATTGGAAAAGCTATTGGTCTCACCTATGGGACCGAGAACTCAATATCACACGCCCGAGGGGAGCTGAAGCATAGAATAGAATTGATATTTGTCGGTTGGGAGTCACTCGCACATCAGATGGGTATGAAGGAAATTCACTAGATAATTGCGCGATGACTTGAATCCTGTTGCTCTCATTTTGTTCTTGAAACGCTGCTCATGTTCTGCTTTACTTCAACCTGCTTGCACTGGCATGTACCACCTCTTGACCGATTCAACGACATTTGCCCGACATGTCGCAATTTCTGGCACCGTACAACAACTCGATGCGACTGGGTCAAGGCTTCAACAGCTACACTCAGCAAATATGCCTTGACAGAGCTGTATTGCCATTGTTGAAGCATAACCCCCAGCCTAAAGGCATCACTACAATATCTCGAGGGGCTAAAGATGGTGCTCAAACCCCTACCACCTCAGATGGCGGCAACCCAGTGGACACGGGAGATCTCAAGGCGGTCGATTACGAGCCTCAACCACAAGGGAGTGAACCACCCGCACCGACGCAGGTCATGCCCTGGGTATGTTGCGATTGAGCCTCTATTGAGCATTGGAATCTGACTGGCTTTCTATAGGTGAAACCTCAGATTGTGACTTATTCATCGCGATTTGTCGATAAGATCAGTGATGTGACAGATGCCATGAACATCTCGGGATCCTTGTCCATCAAAACAGCTACCATTGGTGGCAAAGCCAACGGCTCATACGTCGATAGCGACAAGTTCAAATCGAGTGACATAAATTTCCATTTACAAGTCAAAGTCACCAATCAGATCCATGAACCACCCGAGTATTGCATCTTCAACAAGATTAGTAAAGTGAAGAAGGAAGAGTTTGCCGAGGTCTATGGCGTACGTCTTAAGCAATTTTGGCATCGGTCCATCCTCCGGCGACGTGCTAACAGCTAACGTTCGTAGGATTGCTTCATCTCCGGTTGGGAAGAAGGCGGCGAGCTCAATGCTGTCATCTCCATGAAGGTGCATGATAAGTCAAAGGTGTTCGAGATCAAGGCGGGCCTTGAAGCCGAAATGTCCACTCCTACCATCAGCGGTAAGATCGAGGCCGACTTTGGCATGGAGAAGAAGAACCTCAGCCGGAGCACTGAGACCACAATCAGTGTGAACTGGAGCGGTGGTGGTTCGATCAAGGACCCGACCGTGGACTGGGGCATTGATTCTCTTAAAAAGGCCGCCGCTGCCTTTCCCGATCTTGTAGCCGTCACACCCCAACGCACATATGCTATTCTTACAAAGTATAGTGCCTTGGCCGATTTCCAGCTCAAGAAAGATGACTTTTCGCCATTGGATTACGAGAGTGCAGGCATCTACACCAGCTCTCTACTGGATCATTATATGGATTATAAATCGATGTGGAAGCAAATTTCCCACGCCACCTACGAATTGAAAGGTAATCGTGCAACCATCGAAATGGCCCAACCTGATGAAGAAACGCATGAACTTGCCACTATCAAGCCTCTGCCCGCCGCCGAAGTGGATGCAAAGACATTCAAGCCGACGTTGGACCTGACTCCTTCAAACAGCCAAGCTGCCGCCAAACAACAATCAGAAGCACAGGCATTGATAGTACATCAAGAGAATTGCTTGCATGAAAAACAGGAGAAGCATCTACCAGCGTCGATTCAATTTCCGGTATTTCACCCTACCTTTGCGGGTTTGATTCATGCTCGCAAGGTGTGCCGGTTCGAGATGGCCAAGATTGTCAACGAGGTTGATCTCGTAGCCAAAAATCCCAAACTCGCCACCGATACAACTAGAGACTCTTTTTTTCTGAACCCTCTCGTGTTTGAGCAGCTGCTTCCTGTAGTGCGCTTGCTGTCGCCAGAGAGTGCCAAGTTACACACCAAAGACCACAATGCGGCGCTTCTGCTAGGCTACGTGCCTCCCCCTGAAGAACCTGGCGTTCTTGCGCCAGTCTATATCCTTGATGGGGCATTTGAAAAGCATGACTTACGACTGCAAGACTCAATCCAACGCTGCAGGTGGAAGTCGAGGGACTATCTCATGCAAGGCTGTGCAGGACTTCACGGAGAAAATGCCGTGCACTCACGAGCGGAGCTGAAGAATGATCTTGTTACTATGGACGCCACTTTCCGTCCCAAACTAATCTCTGTATGGTCCGCAAACAATGTGGTTTTCGGTATACAAGTAGATTACGCCAACGGAGCTCACAACCCCCACGGTTCCTGTGTCGGTGATGCGAGTCATGTTTGGGAACTCACAAAGGATGGTTCCGAGGTCATCGTTGAGGTGGTAGTTCGAGAGGGCATCGATGTGGATGGTCAGACTGTAATCAGGTCCATCAGCTTCGTGACGTCCAACTGCCAGGTCTTTGATACAAGCGTGAAGCAAGACAAGAGCGATCAGCCGGCCTCGTCCCCCCCGCCTGCAACCACCAAAGAGACCAAGGCTATAGAAGACAAAAATGGAGAGACCAAAACCACTGACGGTCAGCCCGCGATCCAGTCGAAGGCAGAAGAGCCAGCACCTACATCTCCCGGCTCACCACCAACTCTGACCAAATCAACCACCTTCCTTCGACCCGATGGAGGCCACTGGTCTCTCCGAGGATTTTTCACCTTTTCACAAAAGACTGCAGAGCACCCTTCTGGCGCATTGTGCACACTCGGGGTTGTATGGTCAAAAGAGACGTTCGTCCCTATCCCAGCCGCTGCGCAATCTCCGCCCATTTGCAAATCATTCCTCAGCCTCGGACCAAAACTGCAAGAAAATGTGAGGCGGTTCAAGACGCTCAAGGAATATGCTTCGTACGCAGATAAGTTCCTTTTGGGCATGTCTGCCGCTGCTGAAGCGGGTGACACGCTACCAGTGGATGATACAGTCACGCCATTCAACGCGTTGGATACGATCGATCTGAATTGGACGATCCGAAGTATCACGTTTGCTTCTAAAGAAGGCAAGTTGACTGGGTTGAAAGTGCTGTACACCAATGGTCAGGAGCTCAAGCACGGCAACGTGGACCGCGAGGTCTGGACCTGCGAGGTCAAGTCCGATCTCGTGATCGCTAAACTTACTGCAGGCAGGGCAACTCAGGGAGGCCCCGGGTTTATTGACACTATTGAGTTCATTCGTGCAGACGAGGGTAGCGGAAAGGGTGAGCAAGCCCTTTGGCCATTGGATGTTTCAACCTTGCGCTACCTTGGCGAGGGTAATGTAAGAGTGGGCGTTGATGTGGACGTAATTGTTGAGAAGGCGCCCAATTTCGGGGGCAATGCCAGGTGGACGATCAGAGGCTTTTATGGCGAGTATAACGCTGGTGCTATCTCTAGGCTAGGCGTTGTATGGGGAAGGGGCTGACGCTCGGCATAAAAGGGGTAAAGAAGTATTATAAATCATAAGTCAAATATAAAATAAATATTATATTATATATATACTCTTTAAGTTTCTTAAAAAAAAATTAATTTAATCGATTATTAACTATATAATTAAGGAAATAAATAATTATATTCTGGGATTTAAAGATATTTTTAAGCTTAATAAAAGAAGTATTTAATAATTAATCAAATAAAATACTAAAGACTTACAAAGTTTGTATTATGATATTTATAAGTTTTTCTAAGATTTTAATAGAATCATTATCTTAACTATTACATAATTTATAAAGGAGGCCCTCATTTGAGATATTTAAATGCGGTTGCAGCTACAATAAAATTATCCAGTAGGGAGATCTAGTACCCAGAGCCTCAGATATAATAATCAAGTTAATAATGAGGGTGTCTACAATGAATATATTATGCCACGAGGCACGTGTAGAGCATGAGTCATCTATTCCACTTCTGATAGAGGAACTCGATGGACCAATACAGCTTTGCTGCAGCAACCAGATCTGTTCTTGCGGCTGCAGCTCTAGTGATGCGCGCAGCAACACCAAAGTTAATAGAGCAGCACCGCTAAAGTCAATCTTGAGTTCGCTAGTACCTTCACTGTAAGAGTTATTGAAGTCAAACTAAGATGCAAGCTTAGAGGCTCTTCGAATAGCAGTACACAAATCTGCTCGCCGCCTGTTCAACGCAGCCGACATTCACTAAATACTGCTCATCAATCTCAACTCGAACCGCTATTCTCCTGGACCAACTACGAAGATCAGAAGATCACCCGAATTAAGAGCCAAAGCCTGCTTCAAGCGCACTTAGTAGAGAAATTATCTTAATTATAATATTTAAGAATTTCAAATTTTATACTCTATTACATATAAGATAATAAATAAGTATATAAGAGCTTCGATTCTTCTTATAAATGCCTCTAAAGGCATATTAGCTATAAACCTCCAAGGGCCTATGAGTTTATATGTGTATGTACCAAGTAACCCCCCTTCCTAAAAAATGGCTATCCTCAGTCAACATCGTATGCAAAGTAAAGCATCGTAAACAAAAGAAAATAGCGCCAACAGGGCATTGACGTCCTCTGGTTGCATCTTCATATCCGCTCTCACATATACTGGGGCTTTTTCTCTATTTAAAAAACGTTCATCGTCGTAGCTGCCCTTTGTGGGTCACACATCGATGGCGAAAACATCGTCACCATCCAATGCCTCATATTGACTATTGCCAGGAAGTTCAACATACTACGTTTAACGATGTGTCTCGGAGTAGGCTAGTGGCTACCTCCACGGCGGCCGGGTCGAATCGTTGGATGCTGGGAGCAGCTACCACCGTATCAAGGAAGTGTCGCAACATCTTGAGTCGTCCACCATCGCATTCGAGCGGGTCTAGCCCTGGTTTGTTGGCTTGGCCATCCTCCGTCCGGTTCAAATAAGGCAGACTATTTTGAAATAGTGTGCAGTTGCCACTAACTATTACGCCTGGGGCATGAAATGAGTGCGTAAGAGCTCCGATTCTTCTAAGCATTGCTTTTGTGGCCGTGGTAGCCATGAGTTCCTATGAGCCTGCAGGTATGTGTGTATATATACGTATCATACTTTATTACTATTATTAACTCATATAGTGCTGCAATCTGAGTTGACCCTAATAATATCTCCAGGTTATAATGGATTTCTGCAGAGGTATGTTGTTCGCCATGGAGATTCCTTGTGTTCTCTTAGGTATTGTTCTGCATTCTAAGAGCTCCGCAGGTCGTTGATCAGACCTTTTGTAGTCTACAGATGGATAGTATCACTTTCATATCGAGGAAAGCTGACCCTCGAGGAGCTACCATCTGCTTCGGCACCGGAGGCATATCGAGTTTTGAAAAGCTTTGGACAAGAAAACGCTGGTGGAAATCTCGAACGCTTGTCTGGTCGCCTCTTTATCTTCAGCCTGAAATAATGCGCAAAGTTGGACATGGTTCCAACGTCAACCGTGAGCCTCATTCCTGGGCAGCAGCCAACCCACCTTCACTTGCAACCAAATGCAGTTCCTCCTCGTATCAGGAATGGGGTTTGTTCATGGAAGTCAAGTGAGTGGATCTGGATCACCTGAGGGTGGGGGGGGAGGGCACTTCGTGTTATCAAATATCATCTCAAGCTGCTGCCAGGGTTCCAGTCTTCTCTGTATGTCCAGTCTCTGAATAAATATCTGTTGGTTGGTTATGACTCGCAGTTCCAAGATCGCCCAGCTTATCATGCACCTGGCATCTTGCCGATCGAAAGCAGTCTTTCAAGACACGGGGGAATGCGGAAATGCTGCCAAAGCCATCAATAGCAGCTCGGCCGGTGATAACAATGAAGCCTTTGTGCGCTGTCGGTGGGTTCCGATCGATCTGAGACGCGATCTCCCCAATGGAATGCTTCTAGAAACCCGGTAAGCACCACGTAAGATGACTTTCTGCTGATCGCCGTCAGATCTTGCACCACTTTGGAGATGTGCATTCAATAGCTGAGACGGCTTACATTCCCTATTCGCAAATCAGCTTGATCAGGACTTCAGGTATGGCTTCAAAACCCTTCCGCTTCTCCCCATCGTTGCCGAATCTGCGATTTGCTCGTCGCTCCTCGATAAGCAGCTTCAGCTACAACTCTCGACCGTCGCATTGAAACACTTCTGAGGCTAGCATCATTCCACGTGCGCCATGTTCATACAGAATCTTGTTTTTGCAGCGGGACTGCTGGCGATTCCTAGCAACGCTGAGGTGCACATTATCTCCGTTCCGATCAAGGAGCTGATCCCTACTGCTACCGGGTGCACAACCACGATCACTAGGACATACTCACAGCTTCCGACACCGCCTTACTGGCCGCAATGCTCGTTCGACGCTACTGTTCGCATCTACCCAGCGACTAGCACGGTGTATAACTCGATTGAGTGCAACGGCTGTGCCGCTGTCCGCATCTTGAACGTCCCCGCCATTCCTTGTCCGCTCCCTGTCGCCGATGCCACGGTTCAGGAATCGACCGCCAAAACGGTATATAGCACGGTATGCGCAGTAGGATCTGCCGAAGCCACCGTGGTCTAACGGCGAGAGAAGGGCGTGAAGTACAGTTTTTTTTTTATGAGACAGGAAGTGGAGTGATCCCGACTCAGCCAAAAGAGATATCGCGCCGCGGAGGCCCAAGCAATACGGAACGGAATGGAAACTGGTGATCTAGATCGACCATGTCCGTGGCTCCTTGGGACTAGATTATGGCAATAAATGAAGAACGCCATGAATCAGTAATCGCAAATGATCATTCCCGTCTGCAAATGTGAGAAAGATCGATGTTCTCAATGCCCGGGTCCAGCTTCCACGCTGACCGTTCGAGGCCCAGATCCATTAAGTTGCGCAGCCGCAGCATGCCAGTCATAGAGACAAGCCTTTCGGAACCTAACCACAAATGCACAAGTCCAGATGAATGCGGATCATGCCGTTCTCCGACACAAAATCTCAACGGTCTTTAGCTCGACTTAATTGGACAAAAACTCCTCGGGGAGAAGGGAACAGATGCCTGAAGTGGAAAGGCGCTGCTCAAGGCATGGCTGCTGCCACGTCTCAATGTCGATCTAAAGCCTACTGTAACGGTGCCTCTTTTCAGTGTCCAGCCGCCCAAATAGCTCGAGGAGATCTTTAAATTCCATTGGTAGCGGGTTGGCCCATCTCGTGCCGAAGCACCGGGGCGCTCGTCACAGAGTACTGAGACAATCCCAAGGGAGGAGCTGTTGCCCTGGCCACATGGTCCATCAGCTTACCTTTGGAGGTGACGAGAACCTCAATCACACATTCTGCTGTTGGTTTCTACAGAAACTCTGCTGTTTCGGTCATGACACTCACCCTACTTGCGTCAACCGCCAGAACAATGGCATTGAAATGTCTAGAAGTTAGGCATGCTGGAAAAGCCCGCATACAACTGTCCAAGGCCTTCTTGAAGTTGAAATAGCTGAGTTTCGTCCTCTCTCAGTCCACGATGATTCTAACCCAGGTGCCCGGACTCCTCTCCCTCATTCCTGCATATATCTTCAACTCCAATCACCAATTTCTATCAGCAACCGAGACAAAGAGAGCCAGACAAAGCGAAACCGTGCCAAGATGACGTTTGCTTTCCTCAGTCTGAGCTTGGCGGGCATGGCAGCCCAAGCCATGGCCCAGAACGCCGTGACATTTGGCTTTACACCCACGTCTGACTGCACCATGACCATCGTATCTACAACGGGTGCACCTCTGCCGCCATATGGCTGGAAGCCGACTTGGACAATGACAAAGCACACTGCAACAACGACGGCGACTGAGACAATTGACTGCGCAGGCTGCCGCAGGCTTCTGACTGCCACTCTCATCATTGACTTCTACTACCCCGACGCCCCGAGACATGTTACAGTGGATTACATTGCGCCTACGCCCACGACTGCAATCGAGTTCCAATGCGGAGTCCCTTCGTTCCCCATTATCAATGCTCTTCCGACGGACGTCACTCTCGCTGGTTTGCTCCTCGCGCCCCCAGCACCTATTGCGCCCGCGCCTCCGATCTTAGGCGGTCCACTCGCCGGGCTTCTTCCTGAACCTGAGCCGGCTGTTGACCCTATTCAACCTGGATCCATAGTGCTGGTGGACCCAACATTCCCTGATCCCGTCCTGCTGGCCGGCCCCGATCTGGTTTCCGACCTGACCGTCCGTGAGGACATTGGTATTCCTGCCCTTCCCATTGTCAAGCGTGGTAGGAACAAGGCGGCATGCACGAGGCTTCTGCTGGAACCACCAGCTCTTACCTGGGGTCCTACGCGAACAGTATGGACCAAGACTGATACTTACACTGAAACTGTTGAATGCAGCGGCTGCCCCAACCTGGTACACTCCATCCTTCCTTTAGGAGTGCCTCCCGTTGTCATCTTCAACGCGACGACGACGGTAGACACCGCTAGCACAACCACGGTTTTTGAATGCGGTGAGACGTCGCGTGGTCCCTCAATACAGTCAACTGGGACTCTACCTGAACCAACTGGTATGGCTCCATCCACATCGCAAGATCCAGACTTAGATTTCCCGGAACTAACCAAGACGGTGACGCCACAGGGAGTGCTGAAACCTAGCTGCACAACCTCGACGTGGCTGGACCCCGTCATCCCTGACTCGACCTGGACGGTCTACCCTGGGACGGTGACGAGCACGACGACAGTAGACTGCGGCAGCTGCGAGCTGCACTGGTGGACCGGCGTCGTCTATTTCTTTGCGCCCATCATACAGACCACCACCACGACAG
The DNA here is from genome assembly GCA_003012165.1 of Paramyrothecium roridum. Classification (NCBI taxonomy): domain Eukaryota; kingdom Fungi; phylum Ascomycota; class Sordariomycetes; order Hypocreales; family Stachybotryaceae; genus Paramyrothecium; species Paramyrothecium roridum. Next base: position 18,445 of record PXOD01000339.1, read on the forward strand.
TGGACCAGGCCAGCACCAGGACGGCCGTGGCATGCTCCGCGGTGACGACTTAACGCGAATAGCCAGGACTGCTGTACAGTTTTGGCCTTTTGGAAAATCTTGAGCTAATTTGTTGTAATGTATATGCTTCTTTTCATACCTAGAGTGTCAGGAGACTTTGCTTCTGAGGCGATACGCTTCCCGGGTATGGAATTGAATGGTTGTCAGTTGCTGGTCGTTTTCAGATGACAACTTCAGTTTAGAATCAAATCACACCCTTTGGGGTCTCTCAAAACAGAAGACTTGCTGCTGCTGATGCCTTCTTGAGTGGCCAACTTTCGTCGTAGATGAGATAAGTCGAATATATGTGAAATGTTTGTTTTCCTTTCAGATGGTAGCCTTTATTCTCTAGCAATTTCACTCTCGCCGTGCTGCATTTCAGAGCAATTCTCCAAAGAACCTTCAAACCATGGAGGTGGTGAAGCGCTCTTGGCAAGGAGGTTCCTTGTCACGTCGATTTTCCAAATCATGGGTCCACGCTCGTCGTCCGAATGGCGATTCGCCTCGACCCACGTCCGGATCTGACCACGTATCTCTTTGTTGGAGGTAATAGTTGTTCTCCCAGTTGCCCAGCCATGCATGTATATGCTTAACTTAGAGCTCTTGAAACCGCCGCACCTTGCCACGTCTAGCGCTACTCGAGGTAGTCGGCCGTCCGCCACGGCTTGCTCAACAGCTGCCGTGCCCCAGTCTTCGTCGTGTAGGACCTCCACTGGTACTTGTATGCTATCAGGCAATGTGTGGATTGACAGCTCCTGGAACCGTTTGCGGATGGCGGTAGGCGATAGGTTGCGTGTTTCGGCATACAGTGGAACAAGTAAGTGACCGCGCTCACGCTCTGTCTTTGTACCCACTGTTGTCAGCATGTCGTGAAAATGCTCCGCCATCTCGCGTGTACACACGAGTCTTCTGTTCATCAGAAGAGGGTACAGCACTCGGTACATGAGCCCCCCATGTTGGCGTTCTTCTAGTATTTGGCTTTGTGTTGTAGGAGCCTGCCAAGATTGAGCCTCAAGCTCGAAATGGGTAAGATCAGATATCAGATCGACGAGAACAGTGTGGTCCATGTTGAGAGTCCGTGTCAACGTCGCCAGCTCATCTCCTTTCAAGTTCTCGACGGCTATTGCCACGGGCGGCGAAGGCGTCATCAGAAAAGTGCCATCGCGCAGCTCAATCATGACTTTGACTATTGAGTCAATCCGACAAAATTGATCGAGAAGGATGAGGATGTCTTCATTTTCACTGCCCAGGTTGGGCATGACTATTCGAACTCGTGGAATTTCATATTCATGGCGGTTCATCTTGGCAGCCGTAACAAGTTTCTTGACCTGTCTGGCAAGGGGCATGTCGCTCCATTCGTCCTCATCGACAACATCTCCCCGTGAATGGTCTCCCCAGCCCCAACCATTCTCCGTCATTTGTCGTGCAAGTCTATCCATCTGGAGTGGTCGAATATCCAACCATTCTTTACCCCCTTCCACAACATCAACCTCAACCTTACCCTGCTCTTTCAGAGTTTTGTGAAGCAGCTGCTTTTCTCTTCCGCTGGCGCCCGAGGACGAGACCTCTTTCCTTCTGATATCCTTAGAAGAGGCCTGGAAGGATTGATTGACTGCAACCAGAGATTGGCACCGCTTCAAGATGTCCCAATGTTGCGCGGCTTTGGACAAAGCTACAGTGCATGGATCGAGCTTTTTATCGAAAGTGATCAATGAGTCATTGCAGAGACCAGACTCTGTAATGTTTGCAATAAGAGACTGTAGACTTTGCTTATCCTTCTCCACGGAGCGGATGAAAGCAGGTAACCCGGTCAGGGCTGGGTATTTGACTATGCCCCTGAGTTTTGTGAGAAGCAGCTCGATTTCCGGCAGGAAAGCATCCGTCAGGTCAAGGTGTGCCCCGGCCGAGGTCAGCATCTTCTCCCGGCGCTGTGCTATATCGTGGCTGCCCATTTCTAATGCCGTTGAAGTGTGACCGAGAGCAGCTTTGTCCATTTCAACCTTGACTGAAACATTATCGCCCCAGACCAGCGGCTTAGCCTACACTGTCGAGTCAGACACAAATAGGTGTTACGTGGGAACAGTGATAACGAAACCTGTCTTTGTCTGGAAAGCCAATCGCAAGCTTTGCAGGTGCGCATTTTCGATATTAGCGGCTTGATGTGGGCAAATCACACGTCACTGCAGGGCCCACCAAATATCAGCCTACCCTAAACATACTCACAAATCGTAAGCGTGTAAATTTCGAGCTGCTCGACAACAAAGGAAGACATTTTTCTGCTACGACCACTGCTTGACTATATAGAACTGGTCTTTTGTCACGCAAAGTCAGTGCAGTAAGCTTCTTGTCTAGTTCAAATAGCTAGTCAAGCTTGACTTTGATCGAAACCCAGTTGTTAACCAGGTGATGGTTGCTGTTGTTGGATTTCGTCTGTTGATTTGTAGTTGTCGAAATAGAATATGTCCAGAAAACCCATGGAACCTAGCGCATGCAGTACTGGAATCGGATAATAAGATTAGGAGCCTGTTGGTATAAACAAAATTTCATGGACCTTATGGAGAGCATGGAGCGTCGCTTTCTAGTTCTCAAACTCTAGCCGACTGGCGCGAGAAGCATGGAATCAGCAAAATGCTTATGACAATATTCAGTACGAAGTTAACAATTCTCTGATTCAGTTCCAGAGAATTCGGCAATTTGTTGTTCAAGCAGACTGGACAATGTCAGCACCTGCCCCGGGAAAAATACGGGACACGCAGGCTTGGTTCGCATTTCATATGATAAATCCGACTTCACTATAAATTCAACATTCCGCTGATGCATTTTCGAATAATTTCAATTCATTCGTATATGGCAAATACGGATAGTTCCTGAAATACCCAGCTCACCCAGCCACAGCCTCTGTAGGCCATACCTAGGTTTGCGCGGCTGATAGTAGGGTCAATAAACGTATACAGCCCTGATTGTGTTGTTGACACGATCAGGCCGCAGGGCAGTCAACTGCGACCGCGGTGTCTCTGATGGGGCAGTACCCAGCATAGATCCACGCCTTTCCTGCAGCGCAGTTGTTGGGCTGGGTAGGATCTCTGAAGTCACGGTAAGTCGAGGTTTCACTCCTACATGAATCAACCGGGAATGGATTATTGAGTTTACCTTTCGATCTGGGCAATGCACCAAGAGCCAGGTTCACCAATGTCCTGCTGGGACAGCTGCGTCGAGCGGAACAGCTGTTCGTTGCCCTGCAGACTGAGTCAGTGATAGCCACCCGATGAGGACCTAATGACATACTCCAGATGCCCATTTGTAGCAGCATTCAATTAAGCCCTCCTGCCGTGTTTGAACGGCCGACAGGTCAGCCGGGAATACGACTGCGGCCGACGCCATTGCGGCAAATGCGAAGATGGTTGGGAACATCATCTTGTAATTCTTGGGGAGTTTTGTTCTGGGTATCAGCGATACGTGTGTTGCGAGGTCTGAGAGGAAGTGCCTATTTATATACAATCCTGTGATGTACAATGTTTCCTGAATAAGTGATTTGTAAGTTTTGGAGCCGACATGCCAAGTCTTAACAGTTCTAATCTAATGCTAAAAAGCTTGAATGAAAACAGGGATCCTCTACCAATTCATCCTAAATGGCCTCATGGCCTCCACGCTCACCTACCATTTCTGAACTGGCCGTGAAACGCATGCTCCATTTCGTCTCTGAATATAGTAGAGAGGAGCCAACCAATCAAAGAGGTCAACTAGGCCGAGTTTAAATTACCCGCGCACCTATTGCCAGGGATAGCGTTTGTGGGGAATTCGTGCAAGGAGACGTTCCTGGAGTTTGTGTTGCACCAGGCCTGGTGTCATGCCTGTTTTCGGGACAAATATCTGCCCGATTCGCCGCAGATGCCCGCATGCGTACGAAGGCATTTTGTTGGAATTGGCTTTCAGGTTGTCTCATGTGATATTGCTGTGCCGAACGATGATATGACGCGTTGCCTAGTACAGATCGAAAGCCGACGGTCCGAACTGAGGAGGTGGTTATGTTGGTGCAAGTGGGGCATATTATGCGTCAACAAATCCTGCCGAGTCGATATTAAAAAGCGGAAAGTCTCCGTTGGAGGCTTTTGGACCGTCGGGTAAATCCTCATAAGCCTTGCTGCGTGGTCCAGGTCCAGGATTGACAACATCGCTCTTGAAGACGCTAGTCATAAAGGGCTATGGGTGTATTCGACACATGATCTTTCTTGTATTCAGACCATGATTCCATGCATATGGAGAGCAAATGGTACTCTGGGTTACTATGATGGCCAGTAAGAGATGTTCTGATATGCTGCGGAAAACTCCAATCCAAATGGTAGTTCTTGAACTGGAAAGGGACACGAATACATGTGGACGGCGGAATTTGAATCCCACAGAAAGTAAAACACGATTAAACGTACATGGTGAATACTGCTTATAATAGATTGAAGACTTGGAATAGAACAATACGAAAACATCTATTGTTTCCGTACATGGCGGAATAACATACGTAGAGAAAGCGCTGGGTCATAAACAATGCTCTGACTATTCTAATCTATTCTTTTTAAGAGGAAATCGAGTGATCGTCAATAAGTTGAATCGAATAGCAACACTAAACAGAGCTTGACCCACCATAATATGTTGGCAGTATTAGCCTGGAGAATTCTACGAAGCCACACAAGAGCAACCACACCCAGGAGCAACAGTACGTGTATCCTTGGAGAGGCTGCCAAGCGCTTCGTTTGGGCAACACCACTACCCAGTAAGGGGATGACCAGACAGCGACAACGCTAACCCATATACTCGATTGGGGCGTAGGCAAACTCAGGGCTGAAAGAAGATGGATTGATACAACATGCATCGATGGCCTGCGCTTTTCCGGGAGCTGCCGCCCGCTTGGCATGTCCCACAATCTACAACCCAGATCATCTCACACAACCGAGTTGGCTAACATTATTAAATGAAGTTACCTGTCGTACTTGGAGCGTTGTGTTGGACGATCTCGTAAGCAAACTCAGTGTTGCTTTGGTCTGTAGCAACAGTGCCGAGTGAGCAGCCAACATTTCCCAACAATTGCGGGTCACAACTGATTTGCATCTTTATAGAACAAATATTTCTTCAATTCTTGCCTTATTCAATGAAGTAGGTATCATAGGTATCATAGTACTAATATCTGGACCACATCCTCTCCAGATTCACCGCCTCTTCCAAGATTAAGACGTCCCATCTTTTCTCCATCTTTGCGCTCTAATTCCAAATCATTGAAGCATGGGCATCTGCATATTGACGCCGCCCCATCGCATTATCCTGATTCCAAACAACTCCACATCCTGGTTTCGCCCTCCGCGCCACGCTTGGGTCGTCGTTTCCCACGTCAAGTCAGCATACATGACTTCGTAGCCCCTGCGCAGCGTCTCCTGGATCTGTGATAAAGAGAGCCATTCTGCGTCGCGGGGCAGGACCTCCAGGAAGTTTCCGTCCACAAGGTATGCTGCTATCGAAGCGATTGAGGTGGTCGGCCGAGGCAGGCTCCCGCTGCCCTTGGCGGAGTACCATGAGAGGAAGAGTAATACAAGCAGTACCGCCAGGAATGCCTCGAGGATGCGCGTGGAGATTACATCCTGACGCACAGCAACTTTCATGACGGGCATAGCTTGCGCAGTGGATACATTCCTCCAAATGTCCACCGGGAAAGTAGTGACCAACCCTGTCGATACCACAAGCAGTAAAGGCGCGACAAGCGCAGACAAAATTGTGAGAACAACAAAGTAGTTCCTCGTCAGCAGAGCCCTTCGCAGCGCTAACACCCGCGGCACGCCCAAGAGCTCCAAGCCCAAAGACTCATCAAACTCTGCTCCGTTGAGGAGGCGGAGGAAAGGCGCGATGGCTCTGGTATAGAAGTCCGTCAGAAGCAGATACTCTGACAGAGGTATGAGAAGGGCAACAGGTAGCAGGGTCCAAAGGAAGTACTGGTTGCTGGATCTGCTGTTGTCTACCAGGCCGAACCCGTCGCCTTGCCTCGAGCCTTGCAGGCCTGCCTCAAGTACAATGATGAGCGCAATAACCACAAAACCGGCCACCAATCTAATGAGCCATCGAAGCAAGAGCGGCTTCTCCCAAGGGGTCGCGCCCCTCGTGCTGTACAGACGCGGCGGTTGCGACGCTCCCTTGCCGCCTCTTATACGGAAGGACGGTATCGCTGACTTGCTGCTGGGGTCGGTATCCTGCACATCAACATAATAGACCTTCTGTTCAAGACGTTCTCGAACGATATCCATGTCGAGGCCTCCTGCGCCACGGAGTGCTTGAAGCAAGCTAGAACTGTTCGACAGCAATGTGGCGACGCCCGCGATTGACCCCGGGTTTCTAGGCAAAAAGCCTCGTTTCGGAACGTACAAGGTCAAGGCAATGGCACCGACGGCGCAGAGGCCTAGGATGACGGCTGCCGAGTGAGTCGGAAGCGACCGCATAATAAGCCGGCGACGCATAATGATTGCCGGCGCCGTCACCGGCTGTGCTATGCTGGTCGTCAAGCCACTGGAAACCACCAAGGCTGAGAACTGCTGGAAGTACTCTTGGGCCATTAGCGTCAACGTTGCTGCATCTTGCAGCGTCGATAACCGCGGTGGCGCTCCGGCTCTCTTCGTCCTGGTTGCTATGACCGCCGCCATGGGCTCGTCCATATCCACGACGGCTTGGCCGCGGTACAGCGGAGAAGTGACGGCGAAAAACCCAGGACCCGGCGGTCTAGCATCATACGAGTCAAAATGCGACTGAGCGATTTGCCATGGGTGGACGTTTGGCAGGACGCGAGCTCCATTCCCGTTAGAAGCGATGGTCGGTTGCGTGACGAGGCCGGTCTGGTTCTTCGCTACGTGCAGCGTCGTGATCGAATAGTTTGGCTGGCATAGCAATGCCGTGGCTGTCGTTAGCCCGATGCCGAGAAACGCCTTGGCAGAGGGGTCCAGTGCTTCGACGGCACCAGGATCGACTCTCGCCGTTCCAGACACGATCACCACGCGCTGGGCGTCCAGTGCCAGAGACCCTCCGCATCGGCCCGGTTGCATCGTCAGCACCTGCTTCGGTAGGTTATCTTGTCCTGGCACAGTGGCCTCTGTTAGCGATATGGTCTGCCTCGTATTGCAGCCCGTGCTTGAAACCGTCACGTTCAAGAATATTTGGTTGTTGCTTATTTTGCCCACGTTTGTGAGCATCACGGCGGCTTGTTCGCAGGTCAATCCACCAGCAAAGCCGTCCACCGTCGTGTTGAGGAGCGTCGGAGATCTGAAGTTGCTGTCGAAATCCTGAAACGCGAATTGGGTCGATACGCCGGCAGGCGGGTTTAGGTTCGTCGTTTGCAGCTCCAGCATGTCGACGTACGGCCAATTCCCTATATCTTCCAACGCACTCGAGTCGTCAACAAACGCCGTCCTCAGTGTCACCGGTGCATCTGGCACAAACATGGGGAAAGTAAAGGGTGTGAGCAGTGTGGCGGCCTGGAAGACGAGCCCCAGCAACAGCATGCTGATGATGGTCGAGCCAGCCACCACGCCGTCGCCGTTTTTGTATGCTTGGAATAAAACTTGAGGCTGCGGCATCGAGAGGTAATCCAGCAGAAGCGACTTCTCCGCTTGCGCAAAGCCTTGCGACAGCCGCAGCCAAGGCGCCGCAGACTTGGACTGAAACTCGACCTTGGCCCAAGCCGCGGCGATTATGACGCTGACGGCTGCTGATCCATATTGCCAAAGGTGCCGCGATGCAGAGGACTCCTCGAAAAGTCCAGTCCTTCTATTGGACACGGCCAGGAGGACTTCCAGGATGATTAGTAGAATAAGAAATAGAGCCGCCAGGGCCGTCAGTACACGCCGGTATAAAAACAGAGGTCGCCAGGAAAGTCTCGCATCAACAATGTCGCCTTTTTCTCGCAACTCCTCGGGAGATCTTGTAAGCGACCTGACAGGTAAGAGTGCCGGTCTCTCGGCGGCAGGCATCGACTCCGACACGGATACCAGCCGTATTGTGGCATTGGCGCCAAGGGATCCCGTAGCCACTCTCACCGGCACCCGCAGCGCGACCATCTCCTCGGGGACGCTGCCATCGCTCAGGGCGTCGAAGCCAGCACTGGTGGCGGTCGCGGACTCGGCAGGGCGTAGTGGTGATGCTTGGCCGAGCGCCGTGGGTTGGGACGGGCGTGGCACGCTGAAGGAGCCTCCGTTCCTGGAGTATGGTAGGCTAGGCTGTTCCTGCGTCTCTCGCAGCAGCCTGTGGTAGGGGTCGAGGCCAGCCAAGGTCTGTCGCTTCCCAGGGCGGGCAATGTTTGCGCGCGCTCTGGCGTTGGCGTTCATGGTCGCCATTGCGTGAGGATCTGCTCATGCAGCTCGTCGTTGGTGGGTGGGCAGACGAGAGACTTTGTCATGATCGCATTGTTGTGATTGTGAGCGCCGCAATGAGATGGATGTTGGATGTATCGGTTGGTTGTCGGAGTTTCGGCGGCAGGCCGGTGATGTGTCGTAGATTGAAGCGCTTCGTCCACGACGACTGATGTCTTTCTGTTTGCCGTCGCAATGTAAATGGAAATGGAAATGGAAATGTAAGACCGGCTCAAGTAAAGTTCAAGGCTGCAGATGATGGCAAATGTCGGGCCGGACGAAACGAAAAGAAAAATGATGAGCGTAAAGAGACGCAAAATTACTAATTACAAGCAGAGTTCAGAGATGCTGCATAACAAGAGAAAAGATTCTGGCGAAGGAAAAGGCAGCAAGAAACGTCTGAGCGAGCAACGGCGTCACGACTCCAGAAAGAAAAAGCGACGGCCGAATGCGTCGGATTGTCCAACCGCAGCGTCGCAATCGGGCCCCCCAAAACAACCACATGTCACCAGCCGGAAGCCCCGATTTGGCATCATCTACAGCGGCAGCTAGTCCCCAATGAGCACAAGCTTTCGCGTGGCAGTTCGTTCCTGTGCCTCAGGAGCTGGTCCGGCGTAGGTTTGGCGGCCGACGGGGCCGGAGCCGCACTGCCCTGAAACCGCTTGGGGCTGCGGTGAAACCGTCAGAGATTCCGGCCCCCAGCAGCAACCCTTATCCCGGGAGCCAGCCACTAAGTCAAGTTAGTCTAGTTCGGTTGGGTTAAGGGGGCAGTTCCAGATCATTGACTAGATACGCCTGGGACAGAGAGCTCACAGAACCTCTTTGTCGCCGCCAGTTGCCGGAGTTGCGGAAACCCGTGAATAAGAAACAACAAGTCGACAAGGCCACACCTAGAGACGTTATTGCTTGCTTGGTTTCTTTATTTGTACAGCATCGCTGATAGTTCCGGTTCGGTGCGCCAGCAGATAAGCGGGGGCGCACGTTCCCTTCCCTTCGAAGCTTCTCCGTCCTTGAAACATTTCCAAGAACCAAACACGGAGATGCCAAGCCGCCTCACAACCATGACAGTTCCCCTCCGTCCTCGTTTGACCTTCATGGAACCGGTAGCTTCCCAAGCAGTCTAAAACATTATTGTAACGGGCGGCCGTTGCTGGGTTCATAATGAACAAATTTCCCACAGTTCGCCCCCCCCCCCCCCCCGGCTGCTCGGCTATCTACCGTACCTAACTTTAGTTCCTTCGAGACCTGTCAACTCGGCTCGGCTGCGTGATGCCAGCCGCTTGTCACAATCACATCACACAAAGAAAACAAAAAAGAGGCGCAAAGTCTTCCCAGTTGGTGCTCTTTTGCGAGGCTGTCCTTTTTCTCCTTTCTCTCTTTCTTTTGACTGGGACAGCTAAGATAGGCTTTTACTGTCAATGACTCGGCTTCCCTTCTTTCCAGGCACCACTTGGCCAGTGCTTTCATCTATCCCTCACGACCTAAACCTTGGCTCACCGTCTGAGGAACGCTTTAACCATCACCACATCAGTCTGTTGGGCACATCGTCGCCAGTCTCGTGCATTGATCGAATCCTGCCGACGAAGCTCCCAACTATCGGGCCACACATTCGGCCTCTCAATGCATTCCGTCCAAACCATCGTCACCTCTCCTGAATGCGATACCCACTCTCCCCAGTCGACTCCTCCGGCGGCAGGCTGTGCGAATTCGCGGCACCACGCCTCGCCTCTTCTACGGGTGGTGACTTATTCTGCTTGACCCGTCTTACTAAACATTAAACTCATGTCTAGTCTAAACTTATGAGCCAGCAAGAGCTTGGCTTCTCTAGCCTGCCGCAGCCGATCGGCTCGTGCATATGATTCGCACATTTGTAGCTGAAACCAGGCCCAGAACTCTATTGCCAACGCCCTTCCCGACTTTCTATAAGATGGTTTCTCACAGGAATAGTTCAGGTTTATAAACCGATGAATCGCATGACCGTTGGTTTGCGTAGCTGCCATTGCTCGACGAGGTGCCACCTGCACAGATTCCATTAGACGTTTAGTGTGCTCGCCCTTGCCCAATTCTTAAGACGATCATACGCGGCGGCCAATCTAACATCCCAGTCAGTTCGCATCCAATATTCTGAAACACGACGGTTCCATCCATCATTGTCTTGAGCAAGTTATTGAGTGCATATTCTATGATCTCGCCAATGTAGCCGTTCTCAGGACCGCCTAGCTTGAAGTAAATGTCGCATCAGGTGGGTCGGGCATGATGGCAGTCAAGTCGCTTAACCAGATGCCTTTGTCTTGTAATAAGCATTCGTGGTATAGTCAAATGATGGCCGCTTCCATTCACTGCAGTCTCGTTTCATCCCCGTAAAGGTGCACCGCAATGTTCATGGCACGCTGCCTAGCCCTATTCGGCTGTGTTGCACTGAAAATGGGAGGCAGCACAATGCTAGTCAACTGACTCCGGCCAGACGCACATTGGATTGTGGTGATTTACTTCCGACAGAGCTTGATGCAAACGCCTTCTGAAGACACATGTATATACTCTCTTTTTCGAGAAGCCGTAAGTCTGGATCGGCTCTCAAATAATTCGAGTAGCTACTCTTAGAGAACCTCCTCGTATGAAGGTATGCATCCTCCAGTGAACAGGACCAAAGGCACTCCAAAGCCTTGCACAGTGCTTTGCGAAGATTGCCTCTTCCATGGAGATCGTCATAGGCACACTTATGCTGAACAAACACGCCGGCTGAGCTTCGTCCAGGTTTGAAGCAGGACTGCCCCTATCTACCTCGGCCTGTGAGACTATTCTTGTGTAGGTGGAGGAATGAGAGGTTTGCGTCGCAAGCAGTTGAGAGGTTCAATTTGTTCCTAATCAGGCTTGTCTCGGAGGGACCGTACCGTTCTGGTGTGCTGCTACTACGCTCTCTGATTCAAGATCAGTCTTCCACCCAGGTGCATATCTGAGATCGAACACCCACGACGGTCGGTCTCTGCAAGAATAAACCTCTGGAAAGGGGCTAATCAATATATGATTGAGAGAGAAGCTGTATTTTTGGTTGTTGTATTTGTGATGAATAGAGGACTGTCCGAACACGGGCTAGGGCATAAAAGTATAGTAACATTTGCTATATCTAGAGATTGTTCTCTCAAATGAGCAAATGGCACGCTTATTTCGAAGGTGTTGAGGTGCCGCGGCGAACAAGGCTCGTGGGTCGGGACGCTCCACCAAGCTTCTCAGCGAAGTGGTAGAGGGCCACGATTTTCTTCGCCCACAAGAACTGGTTCTGTTGGCGTCCAGATTTCTCCTTCTCCTAATCTTGAACTCCCCTAGGGCATCCCAGGTATACCAAGATTTCAGGTTATATTCCGTCTTGACGAGCCGCACGCTGGCCAACTCGGGCCTCAGGAACAGCTCGAAGGTTGTCTCTTGGACGCTGCGATTATGCGCTTAAGCGTTCTTCATTCTGTTGACTCGTAATTTGGAAGGCCATGGATGGATCATGCCAGCAATTATATTTGCTGCTTCACGTCGTTTTTGGCCTGCGAACCGGTTGACAGTTAAGTTTGTGCGAGGGCACAGAGATTAAAATGCCTTCCTTCCGACCTCGCACCGGCTCTTCGTCAATCCAGCGGGCGATCTCTCGGCTGTTGAAGTCTTGACATCTTACTGTCATTGTTGACCAGATCACCCACCAGAAGAAGACCCCATGTCCCATCATGTCAGGCAATATCCGTTGCCTGTCGCCTCGATCTGCTTGCCCAGCTCAGTGACAATCGCCTCAGCCTCGTCCCATCAGGTACTTCTAAGAACAATATCTCGCAACTTCTTGCCATTCGAAGCCCTCGATTGATCTCGGGTATTGATGCCAGAGTCATCTGAGTAAGCCTTGCGGTAGCACAATCATGGACAGCAATAAATTAGTCTGCACAATCGCGATGACTGGTGGCACAGTTCCTACGAGCCATCAGCTAGACTTTTTCTCCTACCCGATGTTTAATCGCAATCTAAGGCAACCAAGAGGGAGAAGTTGCCATTCGGCCATCGCAGGCGGCATCGTCAAAATCCGCACCTAGGCGAATACATAGGTTCTCAGGATTCGAACTGAATAAGCAACTTGTCGCATACCACGAGGGATAAATCTTCTGGCCCGCACAACGCATTATCAACCGTCTAGATGTGGAAACCGCCAAATAGCCGGTGTTTGGGAAGTTCAACGAAGCGCTGGCTTATTGTGTACTGAGGTGTCACCGTGAACATACCACAGCAGCACTCCATATCACGTCCTCTCATCCTCTCCAGCAGTAAAGTAGCGGTTAAAAAGCGCTCTAAACTATTATGCAGATCAAGTGCCCATGTTCTCGATCATGACGACCCATAAGGTAGGTTGATGGGAGAGTGTAACCAACCCTGTCTGGACAATAGTGATAGAGTTGAAGCACGTTCAGCATGTTTTCCCTGTACTTTTCAGAATAATCCTCTAACCCACCAGCTGCGCCTATTCTTGTGATTCTTGATGAGCCAGCTGTATTTTCGATTAAGGGCGTATGTCGACGGTGTGGTTGAGAGTCTCGCTCAAATAGACAGAGACTAGGGATTCAATAGGCGCGGCTAAGCGATGCTCACTTCTCAGGCTATCGCGTTTACTAATATCTGTTCTGGCTTCTGATGCGATACAATTTGAGTAAGACCTCGATCATTGGCTTGATTACCTGGGTGTCCGGGTTTGCGGTTGAGCTTACAATTTTGTCGCTGATCCTACTCAAGCTCATTATACAAACCAACACACGGCACATATCATCTGCCAAGCAGCCTCTTCCAGCTACGTCAGATATGATGTATCACCAGTCACCTGGAAGCGGTTGAGGTGACGTTCTGCAAACCAAAACTACAATACAGCGCAACTCTATCTTCGCAATTCGGGGGTCGGGTTCTGGTGTCCCGGCCACTGAAAGGATTTGTCCCACCCCCAGGACATTAATCAGTTCGACTAAATGCACGCTCTCCATGACTCCGGGGTGCAGTATCACCTCCCTTAGAAGCAAGAATGACTGATCCAATTCAAGCGTTGCTAGAATATCTCATCCATCTGTATGGATTACTGTCGCGCCATCGGCTCTACCAATGTAGAGTGGAGCTAAGAGTAACTTGACTCGAATACGAACGCTTTGCTTGCTGGCCCCGGGGCGCGCTTTCGTCTTGTCTGATACGCATGCGAAGGAACAGCTTCAACACGCTTGAAGCACCTCCTACAAGGCATGACCCGGGCCAGTACTGCACAAGCTTGTTGTGACCAGTGCGATATCTTGACAGCATCACCGAACGACAATTCTGATGAGCAACACCAACGATAGCTTCGCTTTCCTTCGGCCCGGGTCGGTTATGATTTGTAGAAAAGCCGACAGCACTGTGGCGTCTTGATCGAGGGCAAGCCGGCAGACGAAAGGAGGCTATGAATATGGCCGCGACTAAGCACATGCTGGAATGAAGACTAGGACTACTTCTTTAAAGATCCACATGAAGTATGTCGGCAACGTACACGACGGTGGCTCATTCACTTCAGCATAATTATCACACGCCAACAGACAAGTCTAGGGCGATGAGTGGACACACGCATCTTTTGCGACCACGTACACATGCGCAGACGAAAAGTCCTCGGGCGATGGCGGCTAGGCAAGCCCAGTTCCGGAGGCCTTTCCTGGATGATAGAATACCCCCGAAGACTAAGAAGACCAAGACTTCATAAGGAATGCCCTAGATCTTGTAAACTTTTGTTCTTCTCCACCGGAAGCATGCGATCTAGAACAGCACGAGAAGCTCTAGGGTAGTGTGCCTAAAGTTGGCACGCAACCAGGATCTGATTACTCCTCCTGGATCCACCCCCAGTCGACGCTGTAGCCGAGTTTCACACAGCACTATTATTGACCGGCATGGCATTACTGTTCCTTCTGGATCTCGACGCCTGCATGAACTAGTCATGGCTGACTCGGCACACTTGCACACCCATGCGTCTCCGATTCGCATCGAGCCGAGAGGAGAAAGACGGCGAAGAAACGAATGAGAAAAACCTCTCACCTCTCCACACCGAGTCGCAAGCAAAAAGAACAAGAAGGAGGGGGGAGGGCCGCAGTGTTACCGACCTTCTCCACCTTGTGCAGGAAGCCATTGGTCTATGCTGTACACAGGTGAGGTGAGGTGAGGTGAGGTGAGGTGAAGTGCCAAGGCCCAATGTAGGTAGTACTTTGAGCGAATCAATTAGCAGTAGGTAAGGCAAGGTTCCTGAAGCCAGTTGCACAACATCCGAATCCAAGAAACAAGCTTTCGAATGGCTGTCGCACGTGTTAGAATCGTGTCCAGCTCGACCGTTTCACACGTTTTTTTTTTCTTTCTGTTTTTCTGCAACGTCCTCAAAAAGCATGAATAAGGATTGAGGTACCTATAATTGAATACTGTGGTGCATGGTACAGCACCACAGTTTGAAAACTTCTCAACGTCTCCCAAGCAAGGCAAACGCAACGCCACTGGTGCGTGTACCTGCATCTCGCCACTCCGGTAGCCAGGGGGAAACATTGCCCAGCGCAGCCAATCAGCCACCGACACACTCACACTCACGACTTTTACATACCTTGTCCAGAAACTTGGGTCCGGGCCACAGTGCCTAAAACCAGGCACAGCACAGCACAGCAACAGCAACAGCATTCTACCCACATGGCATAGACCAAACGGGCGCACGAGTCAAGCCATCCTTTTCCGTTTCTTCCTTTCAGCCAGTCGGCGACCTGCCGAACGGGAGAGAAACAGCCCCGGACCCTTTCACTACATTGAGAGAAGGAGAAGAAGAAAAAGATGGATCCAGCTACTTGGTCTCCGCCGGCAAGGAAAATAGCTCTAGTGGCAGTCTAGAATGTCACCGACGGCTTCTGACAGACAGGAATGTATCGGAAACTCTAAGCTGGAGCCAAGAGGGAAGAAAGAAAAAAGAAAAGAAAAAATAATAATTGGGGAATATGGAAAATAATCCCCGCAGCCCAAGACCAGAGTATCCAGGATTCCGGGACCTGCTCACTCAAAGTCCCGAGCAGATGGAGCTGCACGCGACATCCGGTTGAGGCGGAGGACTCGTTCCCCTCCCTCATGCGCCCGATCGCGAAATCGGAAGCCCATGCCGGCTTCAACATGTTGGCCTTCCCACATGGCGCTGAACGGCCCAATCGCAAAGCGCCGTACCTGATGGTGCAAACGACTCGCTTTTCTTTTCTTTCTCTGCCTCGGGTGACGAGTCGGGCAGTCAGGTACCGTACAGTAGCCAACATGCATGCATGCGGTGCCCATCTCTTGCCCGCCCTGGCTCACTCGCCCCCCCCAGCTGCAGTCATGGTGATCTGTTGCGTGATGTTGACGTGGCATGCCAACGCAGGCGTCCAGGATTGCAAACTTACATCCACGCAATAATGACAAGGTTCGGTGCCATGAATTTGAGTCGACACCCACTTGTGTCCTTTGACAATTCCCGCAGAGGATATGGTATCAGCATCTGGTAACCGGGGCTCTGCGGCTCTCCTTGTGCTACACTTAACTTGTAGAGGAAGAGGTTGATCCCCAGTAGAAATGGCTGAGCAATGGGATATGACAGAAGCCAGGCAAACAGTTTACACATCACAAAGGAACATGGCAATCAGAGTGTTTAATGTGAAAGAGTTCTTTTCATAAGAAGAGTATATGTTCAATAAGACGTGTGCAAGATCTTCCCTACAGCACGGTAAATGTGCCGCAAAGATCGAGCGCTCGTCGGGAAAAATGTGTCGAGTTCAAAGTAAATCCTCGACCGAAACTGCGTTCCCAAAGCATCTGATATTGTTTCCCCAATTCAAGTAACCGAAACACCGTGATGGGGTATGACTTCCCATTCTTGTCGCTCTACCATGTTTTGAAACAGCAACCCTCCTTCCCTAGTCGCAATCCACCGCCTGGTCGTTCTCTTGTACTGTTTTAACCAGAGTAGCCGACCGCGATGTCGACGCTCGCGGGACCGGCGGGGATGTTGAGGCCAAGGCCGTCCAGAGCCTCCATGCCGCCGAGGAAGGCGTTGGTGCCGGTACCGCCGGGGTTGATGGTGGAGCAGGTGCCGTGACCGCAGACGTTCAGGCCGGGGATGTCGAGGCCGAGAGCGGCCGAGACGAGGCAGGAGGCGTCGGCGCCGGACCAGCCCTTGTTGGACTCGTTGCCAAAGTCGAACTCGTACCAGGTAGAGGCGAACTGGCCAATGTTGGTGAGAGGGACCTCGCCGGCTCCGCAGGCGCAGCCACCCTGGGTGTTCTCATCAGCGGCGACGACCTTCTTGCCACCGGCGGGGAGGTCGAAGTCGAGGGCCTGGTTGCCGTTGAAGAAACCGTTGACACCACCGTCAGGTCCGATCTTGAGGAAGCAGACGCACTTCTGGTCCTCGCCAGACTCGTTGGTGAAGTGAGAGGTGTACTTGTACTCGTCGGCAACATCGTTGTCAACGACCATCAGGTTGCAGCCGTAGTTGCCCTCAACGCCAACGTTGCCGGTGTAGTGGATCTCAGCAATGGTGGCACGCTTGGTGACGCGCTTGGTGTTGCCGTTGCAGAAGGGCTTGACCTGGCCGGAGCCGGTCTCCTTGGTGCTGGTGGCCTTGCTGCTGCCGCTGTCCTGGTTCTGGGTCTCGGCAGGAGGAGCGGTCTGCTTGGGGGCCTCGGTGGTGGTGGGCTGAGGCTCGGGGACGGTGGGCTTGTTGGCCATGACGAAGTTGCCGCGCTTGCCAATGGATCGGTGCATGTGCGCATGGCCGCTGGGGTGGGCAGACACGCCGAGGGCGGCGGCCAGGAGGAAAGAGGTGGCAGTGGAAACCTTCATGTTGACGGTTGTTGTGTTGGTTTTGTTGTTGTCGTTACTGCGTTGTTGAACTGGTCAAGATTCCCGAATCTTTGAATTTTTGTTTTGAGAGCTTCCTTTTCAAAAGGCGCTAGTTGATGCTTCTCAAAGAGCGTGCTTGAGTTGGTGAATTCTCAAGGAAAGGAGTGTGTGCTACGCGGTGGAAGCGTTAATGAATGAATGACTGACTGACTTGAGCGAACAAGGCAATGGGATGTGGGTGAGGGAGAGAAGGCAAGACAAAAGGAGTCCCCATTGCGGAGGGAGATGAGGGTTATTAAAGGAGCGCAGGGGTCGGGCGGGTGAGTGAGTGAGTGCGGTTTGGTGTGGGAGGTGCTTTGATGGGCCACACACACACACACACCCCCATGTTCACCCAGGCCCTGGAGCAGAGCACAGGCCCAGGCACCACGGACGAGGAGGGCCAACCAGAGATGGCCGGGCAGCGGAGTGAGAAACTTGGCATTGCCGCTAAGCTCATGATGGGCTGCCAGGAACCTGAGACGTGCCATTGGCCACACAGGGCCCGTTGTGGATGCGTCCTTATTGTGGTCCCATGTGCCTGTGTGGTGGGCACCCTCCACTTGCAATGGGCCGTCCGCGTCACCCAACGACGTGTAGGCTTCATGACTAGGGGAACGGTGGGACCTGGGACGTGGGACGGACGACGGAGGCCAGGCGGTTGCCCACAGCCCAGCTGCCGGAATCCGCTAGGCAATCAAGCAACCTGCTCGCGTCCCACGCAACCCACAGGCGCCGTCGAAGGTAAATCTCTGTTGGAGGGAGGGTCGCTCGCCCACTCAACCCTCCCACATCCCATCGCCCGTTCTTAGATCCGGCGGAGCTTATTTTTCGTCTTCTGCTCGACTCAGTGCGATTTGTCAATGGGCCCGATGATGGCGTAGTCGCTTCCCGAAAAGAATTCGAGAAAAATGTTTTTTGCATTTTTTTTTTTCCTTCTCGAATTTTTCTTTTTCTCGTTCGGGTTCTGTTTGGCCACCCCCGATTCTTCCTTTGCGCCCAATGCTCAATGCTCAATTTGGTGCCGGCGCCTGGAATGAACAACAAAGCGACCATACCCCCGTTGTTACGCCGTACGTGGCGCGCGCCAAGGGGCCAGGACTGGACAAGGGGAAATGAATCGAGCAAGGGGGGGGGGGATGATGATATGATCGAGTGACATCCATTGTCCCAGATCAATGCAGGTTCATGAATCGAGCAGGCGGTGTAGAGAGGCAAAACACACCAAACGGTGAACAAAGGCTTATGTAAGGAGAAAGGTACGTACCTTTCCTGTTTCTGGCCTGTCCTGTCTGTGCAATTAATTGGTTGTTGAATGTGCTGAGAACAAAGTGCAGCTCAAGGTAGGCTCGAGAATGGTTGTGCGTGCACCGCGGTGCATTCTTTGCTATGTTCGATCGCGTTTATCCTCGTCTCCCTCTGCTCGTTGAAGGGGCTGATTTCTGGTGTTATAGGCCTCCTTGCCTGCGAAAGTGAACCCGGTTTATCCAGCCTCCCAGGTTGCACAATGCCTTCACAAAGAATGGGCGGGTCTCCCCAGCCGCTGCCAGCACTGCTTTGTTCTACCATGTCTCACCCAGCCCGTCATCGCGTCAACGTTACAGCACAGTACTGTACCGTACGCACCACGCGTAGGGTGTCCCTGTCCTACCGGGGACACTGGGCCAACTCGGCCGGGAATGAGGACTGCCGAACATCCAATGTTCATCCCAATACACATCTCAGACTCCCACGCGCAAAGGGGGAGGCAGCTTAACGGAGCTACTGCCTCGCCACTATGACAACCATCGTAGCTACGGGGCTGCCCAAGTCATCGCATACTTGATGGCCTACGAAGAACTTGAGTAAGATGCCGCTTTTGTTGTCATTTGCATCATAGCTTCGTCAGCTCCTAGTTGGTTGTCGTGGTTTCCAAATTCTGCTGGCAAACGAGAGGCGAGCTTTGCAGGCCCGGTATCCTGCGTGGTATGTAGCATACCTTCCATATCTCTGTACCCAAAGTGAGGTAGGGTCTTGGTATAATACGTGACCTTTTCATGCCAGACCACGCGATGATACCAATGCAAGGACAGACCACGGGCGTACGCGAGAAACCAGCCACAGCCATGCACAATGACCAGTCTGCAACCAGTTGGCAATGTGAGACCAGAGAAATAAGCGTGGGCCTGAACTTTGGAGCACATCAAGTCTGTATCAGCTACGTCAGGAACATTCCTTTGAGACAGGTGCTCTATGGGTTGCGTGTCAGGCACGTTCCCTGAGACACATCCATCACCTTCCAAGACTCGTGACCAACACTGCCTTGTGATCTCGCTGTTCTTGTTTCTTCCTAGTGTCCATGCCTATTCGCGACTGTGCAACGCGCCAACGTATTGTGGTCACTTGTCTTTCCTACACGTTACATATGTGCTCCTCGCATGTTCGATGGGACATATGTTTGTGCTCGCCTAGGCTGCTGGCCACCGACCTACACGCTTCGCTATAGACTTTACCAAGCCAGTGTGTCTGTGGCGCAACTCCATTTGCGTGCAACTTCTCTAGTGTCCATTGAAGTTTTTCCCTGCACATCTTAACAGATCCAAGACTATGATGTTTACCAGCCATCCAATCGTTAGACATTATGACTAGATTATCGATGCTCACTCAAAACTGCATCCCGAAAGGGGCCTGATGGCGCATGTTCATTATCTTACCATGTTCTTATGAATTATCTTGGATTACTTGTTCTTATCAAGAATATATCAACGTTTGTAAGCATCAGTGGACTGAAAATCAATGATCTGAATCAACCATTTATTCAAGTAGCTAGAGCAGAATGCTTTGACTAGTGTTTTGCATCTTCCAAGGTGTTGGCGTTGGAGGTAGAGAAGTCATAACTGCCGCAGCTTTCTATCTTTGAAACCTTCACAATCCAACCAAGTCAGAAACATTATTCATTTCAGTTTCCCAGTTGAGCTTATTTGGATATTCAAATGTCGATTCAGCAGAGACTGGAGGATGCAACTGCGAGAGTTGTTGTCGATTTGCTAAGGACAAGATGCAAACATATCAGCTTGATCATTTAGACCAAGGATTGGCCCAACTAACCATCCAAGGAACGAATCCTTACGACGGCTCAATAACGACTTGCCTGCGCCTTTGGGAAGAAGTGGTCCACACCTGTATTCATTTATGTTTGTTTTGGTATCAACACTGCTGCTCTACTGAACAACCTTATCCATACGCTTCACATAGAAGCAAGGCCCAATCCCTAAAAAATAGTCTTCAACAAGGAACACTCCCCTCAGCATTTGCATAGCATTACGCACAACTTCTGGATTCGTATTCTGGATTTGTGTTACGTTGACATATCCCCAAACAGACGCATGAGTCCTAGTCGCATTGATTCCAACTCAACTACATCTATTTCTGGAAACGAGGCGAAGGGACAGGGACGAAGGAGCGAAGCAGATCAGAAATCTCCGGCCTCCTTGGCGAGGTTTCTGGAAGTCAGACCAGGGAGGGCAAAGTCCCCGGACTGAGACATGTCTCCCGCAGCGGCTCAGCCTCCGATGCCCTTCCCGTCCCGGTCAAGACCGGCTCTGACCACGCTCACAAAGGGAACACAATCTTAACATCAAATCTCGACCGTTCCACATGGCTTGGTGTCTTTGCGGCTGTTACCACGCAACGTGCCAAGAGCACCATTGTCGAGAATATGCAATCGCACACGCCCCCCTTGCTGCTTTTGTGCTACTGTACTGCTTACTCTGGTGGTCCTGGCGTCCGGCAATTGTTCAAGATGCCCGCTGCTTTTGTGCAACTGGACTGCTTACCCTGGTGACCCCGGCGCCCGGCAATTGTCCAAGATGTCCACAGTTGGTACGACGGGGATAGCTCAACCATGGCCGCGATTGGTTACCGTCTCTAGCAGGTGGCTGTGAGGACTTACGCGCTCCGGGGTACTTGGCCATCTGCGGCTAAATCGCCGACCGCGCCAGGTACCTTATTCCCGGTCCCGGCCTGGCCCCTGCATCCACCACATCGCCTGCTTCAGGTGAGACCGCATTGATGGGCAACCAAGGTTGTGCCATGCACGGCCCTCTACCTCTTCTGCCCCTGCACTTGCGCCTCCTGTGAACACGATCATATCCATCTTCGAATGGGGAAGAACTCGTAATTCGTTACGCTAACCGAACTACACGTACGTACGAGAATAATCCAACGCTGCCCTTGTACTTGCTGATCAAAAAGATGATCATGACGCGTCATGCTACGGCACCCATTCCGCCTCGAATCTTGTTGATTTCGCAAGCCCCTGAATATCTCCTTGCAGCACGAGTGATGGGGAGCATTCCCAGTCACGCTGCTACTGTCCTAGAAGTAGCTCCTCATGGCTTCATCGTAGACTTGGCCACCTCTCAGATCTCGCCCAAACTTAGCGTGCACCCCAAGCACATGGGCAACGTGCTTCATGCTGAGCGGCTCTCCTTTACTAACGGCTAGATCTTGCGCTGAACAAACCGCGTTCTTGATCTCTCGTCCGTTTAGTTCGTTTCTGGCTAGCTTTTCGATATCCTCAGGCGTGAAAGGGCCCGTCTCCATCGTGCCCAATGCTCTCACCCGCTCAATAAACATCTCGAATATCGACTTTTTGGCGCTCAAGGTCAGGTTCTCGTATCGTAGGGCGATGTGTATTCGTGATTGGAAGGCTTCGTCAAATGTCTGCCCAGGGATTAGTATCGTTCGTACCACGCTACACTACCCCACCGTAACCCCAGGTGGTGAACGTACCTCGACACGATTCGTTGTCAAGAAGAGAATGCCCTGGAAGTACTCCAGCTGACGTAGGAAAATGCTGACAAGTGCATTCCGGTGAAGGTCGTGCATGTTCCTCTTCTCTAAGAACACATCCGCCTCGTCGAGCAGGAGGATAGCGCCCCAGGCATGGCAAATATCCAAAATCTTCTGAAGCTCTGCCTCCAGATATCGTGAGTCGGTACTAAGCTCACCAGCGGAAGCCATGTAAAGCGGGCACTTGAGAAGCTCGCTGATGCCCTCCGCAGTGAGTGTCTTGCCTGTTCCTGGGGGTCCATGAAGGACAGCTGTGAAAAAATTAGCACCAGAATAATATCTGCAACGAGCCCTGGAACGACAAAGGTGTACTTACTGACGAGGCCTTTGCCCTTGCCCTGGATTACATCGTCGATTGTTCGTGCTGCATTGAACTTTCGTGATTCGACCAGGGCTCGAATCAAATCTTTCGTCTCGGCATCCAACACAAGCGAGTCCCACGCCTGGTCGTTCCACTTGATTTCCCTAACACCTGAAACTGTGAATTCCAGCCACTGCTTTTCCGAGAAAGAAAATCCAAGCACCACGGGTGACGCAATCAGATAGTCTTCATCGGTGAAGTCTGTGTCTGCGTCACTCCCCTCCGTGCCTGGAGTGCCACCGTCTGGAGTGCCCTTCGCCTTGGAGTTGCTTGGATGCGTGTCGAGTCTCTCGTCGTTCTCATCATCCTCAATTTCGTCTCGCGGAATCTGGGCCAGGCAAACCTTGCCATCAGGGGTACGGAATGCCTTAGTCACATACTTGACTCCATCTTTGTCCGAGTCGTCCTGAGAGTCGCAGCCGCAGGGGTCTGCGTCACCGTATTCATCGTCCGATAGGATGTCATGGTCTTTGGGCCTGACCATAGAGACATAGTAGTTGGGGTTGATGCGTCGGAAGATACCAGGATCAACCATAACGCGGCTATCCTTGACATTGAACTTGACAATGACATTCTTTTTCTTTTTAAAGTATGCCACTCCCGAGTAGCTCTTGTAATGTGCACCACTGAGGCTCACGAACTTCTTGCCTCGCTCAACCAAGACCTTGCGGACTTGCTCTTCGTCCTTATGATACTGAAGCGGGTAGCAGGGTAGGCTTGTGATCTTGCGCGCGCCAGGAAACTCGTTGATCTCCTCCGACATGTTGCCGTAGCCGAATCGCTTGCCATCGTACTCAAAGTATTTGCCATCGACGTAATAAAAGTTGCCCTTGACGATGGAAGCTTGTCGATCAGCAGTTTCGACACGGAACACTCGTGGTACCTCGGCAGACCCATAAGTGTGGGCATATGCGAGAGTATTCGGCTTCCACAATGCCCAGAGCAAGTCGAAAGTGATGAGCCCGTTCTGCAACATCGGGTAAAGACTGTCTTTGACTTTGGCATAGTCCTTGTCCAGGTACTTGACCAAGACTTTGAGATGCTTGCGCTTATTGTCAATCCGGGTTTGGTTCTTCTTAAGCTCCTTCCTATTGTCGCCGGCTGGATCTAAGTGCTTGAGTTGTTTCAAATGCTCTCGGAATTCTTCAAGGTACCTGGAAGCGTGTAAGTTTCCAGCCTGTTGGAGGGTTAAATTAGATCTCCAATGTCAAACTCACAGAAACAAGAGATTGGGGTCCAGCTTGGGCGTCCCATCAACTAGGCTGATACCTCGAATGTTACCGATGACATCTTGTAAGCACTCGCGCAGCAGCTTGCTCTTTATGTCCACAAAGGTTGCGCGGTATTTGCCTTCGCAATCAAAGGTTCGACGAACATGAAAGATGTAATCGTTGTACTGGGAATCATTGGTCGTCTCAGCAGTGTCCTGGAGTTTGAATGTATACATGCTCGTGTCCCACACCCAATCCACGCGCTTGAAATCGGCGCGCATTACCTTCTTACGAGATTGGGGGGGAGGGGGGAAACCATTGTCTGTAGCACTTTCATCTCCCACTCGCCGTCCACGTCTCGGGTGGCCCCCTCTGAACCGCCCAGGTGGTCCACCTCTGGGTGGTGGTTCAACCGGCGGAGGCGGTGGTGGAGGTGGAGGTTGAAAAGCCGGTGGAAAAGATTGGAGACCGATGCTGGGTATACCACCATGATAGGCGGCAGGGATCCCCCCGATCAACGCTGGGTTCATATTGAGATAGGGTGGATAGCCATACGCCGATGTGGTAGGTGGCTGTTGCTGGTTGGCCAGAACGAGCTGTTGCTGAAGCTGTGAAACCTGCAATTGAAGGAGGCCCATCTGCTTCGTCAGATCATCTTCATCCTTCTTGGACTTCTCCTTTTTGACCTTGCGCGAAGCGCCCTCAGAATCAGAGCTGCTCGAGTCGGACGTATCAGAGCTATCAGATGTGCCACTGCCAGAATCGTTCCCGGCATTTTTCTTCCTGCTGGATTTCGAAGAAGCATTCGACTTGCCATTGAGGAAAGTAAGCATGGAGTTGGGATTTTTCTTCTTCTTTTTCTTTTTCTTCAATTGCGAGTGGTCCTCTGCATCATCGGATTCGGATTCGGATTCGGACCCGGACGAGGAGTATGGAGATTCGGACTCATCTTCGTTGTTATCGCTATCGATGTTCCTCTGAACGGTGGAGATGACAACCTTGGCTTTGCGGTGGCGATGTTTCTTTGAGGTTTTCTCTCTCCTATTCGTCTTGACTGTTCCGCGTCGCTTGCCCGCCTTTGTTTCCACTTCTTGTGATGTTTTTGAGGAGGAAGCCGCAGGCTCCGTGGTTGTGGGCGGGTGCGCGGCATTGTCGGCCGGAACAGTGGAGTTCGGATCCGGCCGGCAATCTGCGACCAGGGTTTTGTCGTGGGATTCCATCTGGACAGGGGTGTTGGGATCCAGAAAGAGGAAACCGGGTTACGCTTCCCGTACAATCTTGACGCTGAAATATCAGTCAACGATTTCGGGAGCACACGAAGGATTTAAGACCAACTTTTAGCTAGTTACCACAGTTGAAGCGGACGGTAAGACAATAGGCAATCTCGTTTCTCGGACGTGGTGCGATGCGAGATGGGTCGAATTGGGGCCGCTGCCGTCTCGACTCCACAGAGCTGAGTTCAGCTAGTAGGGATGCTTCGTTTGGTGGGCGCTATAGCCTGCAGCACGCCGGGTTAACAAACTGATGGGATTTGATGCCTCTGTGGCCGCAGGACGATAGAAAGAAGAGTGTATGCAAAAGACAGTGGATACCAAGAAATTCGTAGGCGAGGGGGAGAGAAGTAGAAAAGAGTCGTGGTCAGCAAGGATGCGCTCCTTGAGGTCAGGCTGCAACGAGACCTTTTGTAGCTTCACCGCGGGAGAGACTGGCCGAGATCGAAGAAGAAAGGAAGAAGAAAGACATTATTATATGGAGATGGGGATGGGGATGGGGATGGGGATGCGGATGTGCATGTGGATGAGCAGGTGGGCAGGTGGCAGAGTGAGACAAACGTGCCTCTCTGTTAAGCGTTGTTGGTAGCTGAGGTAAGGCAAGGTACCTTCACTTGACCTTTGAGTGGTGGTGTCACGGTCGTTCTCAACCTGCCACGTCCTGCCTGCTGCAACCTTCAGGTGACCTGCCCCGATGGCGGCTCGGCTGCTTGATTGCTTTGCCACTTCATTCACTCCGGGAGCAAACAACATAACGCCTCGTACGTACCTCTAGGCAGAGAAGCCAAGCCACAGCTGGGATTGCTGCTTGAGGCGGACTCCACAGATCAGTCGGAACTGTCCGAGAAGGCAGACAAGGTGACGCTTTGCCCTTTCTTCGATGATCACTTCGATAGCCGGGTACTGTATGCAGCAAGCCTTGTCAGCACCAGCAACAAGAACGGCAAGTCTGCGGTCGGTCGTCGCGTGATTCGAGAGCGAATGTGGAAATAAGACGACAGCTTTCAATCTTTCGACC
Organism: Paramyrothecium roridum; assembly: GCA_003012165.1. NCBI lineage: Eukaryota > Fungi > Ascomycota > Sordariomycetes > Hypocreales > Stachybotryaceae > Paramyrothecium > Paramyrothecium roridum. The sequence continues at coordinate 44,457 of PXOD01000339.1, forward strand.
AGGAAAAGTAGCGGCAGGCCTAGATGATATACCCGAAGTCTTGGACGAATCTCACACGCATCAATGTAACCCCCGGCGATAGGCAGAACGGGTTAGCTGACCAATTCGAATCGCTCCGTCTCTAGGCAGACGGGTGCCTGAAAGAAATGAGGGCAGGAATGCAAACGAGAAATTGACAAGCATACAGGCATAAGCAACTGTTATTCGAAGAAATGCGAACCAGCATTGCCAGGCTACACGAGCCAAGGCCTGGCGCCTAGCCTCGAGAAGCAATCCAACGGTTGGTCCGTCCACCAGGTCAGGAGCACATAGCATGTCAGGATACGGACGGTTGGGTGGGTGGGTGGCAGTATGGGTACTCTGAATGCATGCATGCGGTGAAGAAAGGCCCAGGCAAAGCCGAGGGCAGCAGGCGGATCGGGCTGATGCCGGCTGGCGGCAGAGAGCGATGGCGGCAACAGTCACGGTTGAATGTTGGTTGCCTTCCAACCTTGCCTCGCCTGCTTCCTGCAGGCTAAGTCATGACTCCGCAAAGTCTCATCCATTCATTGATTCATTCATTCAGTGACGGGCATTGACGTCTTGCCGTGGCCCCCATTCTCATCCCCCCGTTCACGGCCCTTGAAGGTGAGGGAGAAGTTTGGGGGTGAATGACGAGGGTTGTTCACACCTTGGTCGCCGCAACCGGCGAGCTCCCCGCCAGTCTTGCGTAACAACCAACAAATGCAATGGGTATGAGAAACTAGTACGAGTTCCCAGGCTTTCAAACCGAAGCGCCGGCATTGTATGCATCCACTACCACACCTTGTCTTGACCGTAAGTTGTTGTTGTCATACATGCCTCATCGGGGCTACTGCAACTTTGACTTTGAAGCACACAATGCCTGCGTCCCGTTCCTTCACATTGCTTCCCACTGAACCCTAAGAGAAACGACCTGCACATCCTTGGAGAAGCACAAACGGGAAACTCGTCTTGCAACTTATTAAATAGAGCAGGGATCCCAGGCCTTCCTATATACCCTAGTCGCTGCTCAGGCAAGTCTTTCTTGCATTTGGGGGTTACCTTTGCGAGCCTTTGGTTCAATTCGGCACCGGGTTCCCCATCCAGTCTGCAGCCGTCTCCACCATAGCGAAAGCAAATCCCCATCTTTCGTGTGGATGCTACCGTGCGTGGAGAATCACCGCCGTAGAGACCCCCATCCGCGGGATGCCATACAGTAGCCCGCTTGGGAGACGTGGGTCGCAACCACTCTCGAATGCAGCCGCCATTTGGTTCGAGCTGCAGAAAAGGGGAGGGAGACTGAAAACCGTGAAAAAGTCTTGGCCTCCACAACAAGCCCTGATACAACGAAAGGCACAAGGCCCGTGGCGATGGTGGGACCCCTCCTTGGCACTGTGCCAGGACAGACCATGACCTTGTCCCTGTCCTGGTTGTGCCGTATCACAACGCGCCAGTGTCACCATCGCATCCCGGCCAACATTCGCTTCTTCTCGAATACCTTGACCACATATAGCCATTCCTTCATGCCAGGCTTGCTCTTAGAACAGAGGACGTGCGCAGTTCCAAGGGTGAGGTCTTTCATATTGCCAGAAAACGTGCGTGGCTTGTAGTAACCTGGAAGGGTAGCTTGGCGGAATACCCGGGTCAGTGATATGCGCTGCGGCTGAAGATGTGATGCCACCTCAACCCGGCGACCCTTGCTTCGTGGATTAATAAGAGCTAAACCAAAGGTCCGGTGAGAGGGCGGGCACGCCACACGGAACAGGTTGAACTGACAGCATGCATGTGCATCGTCCTGCCCGTCAGAGATCCTGTAATACTCGAACACGTCCACTTTTCCGTCGCCTCGCACAGGTGGCTCGAGTAGGTCAAGATACAAAATGCTCGAGTTTGCGTCTACACGAGACCAAGGGCCGGATTGAGTGCAACGCCGCAGCGCACTTTTCAGCAGCACCTCACCGATTCCTTCTTCGACATGGGGGGCGGGGAACAATGCGGTAAACCGGCGACCAAGCGAGCTTTTGAGATCGTGGAGTTGTCGACTTGACCACAGGACGAGACCGACCAAAGTAGGGGGCCAGGTGTTGCGCTAGCTATAGCCGTGAGGGTGCCATGCCCCAATGCACGCCTGGGAGCGGTTCGGACTTGAGTCCTGGCGCGCCCGTCCATCCAATTGGGAGCTTGGATAAGAGAGGCACCAAGCAAGTTGTATTTCGAGGCATCTCAAGTTGTGAGCGTCGTCGTACCACGCCGAGGCCAGACTGCAGAAATCGATATTGAAAGCTGAACCCTGCACGACGATCTGCCGCAGCCTTGGACACTTCCGTACCACTGCCGCAGTGGATTTAGTTTATGGTGATGCAGATCAACCACTGTTTTGGAGCGGGCGCCGCTGCATTCTCCAGCTCGCGCAGCATCGAGCCATGAAATGTTCCAAGCTCGGTCCCGACCCCATTCTCTTCCGCCGCCTTGACCCCTACCTTTTCACGTTATCCAAGCTCCGATAAGGAAGTGAGGATGCTAAACCGGATCGAGCCGAAGACAGGCGCTGTGTCTCATCGTGGCTACCGCTACCTTGCCATGCTCGAAGTGCCAGCCCCCACCAACGAAAATAAGGTGCGGTACCTGCTCTGCTCCCTGGTGAAGGTGGCTGAATTTTGGGAAGAGCTGTGCGATGATTATAGGCATGTCGTCGGTTTGTGGTTGATAGTGCTCTAACAATCCACCAGGTAGCTGTGAAACCAGTGGCACGCCTTATCAGAGCATCCCACCCATACCACCACAATAAGGTAGGTAGCTGTGCGCCCGCCCACGCCGAGGCGTTTGTGCGTTTGGGCGTTTGGGAGGCCTTCCTGTCTACTGGTTAACTCACCCTGAGACTTGCAGCTAGAATGAAGCTTGTTGGCCCAAGCTCCCAACGCGGCCAATGAGAGGAGCTGCTCAGACGTCATCGCCTGGCCTTTTCACCTGTGTTGGTGCTCAATCAAGCTCTGGAATGCCACTAGCCGATCTCCACGATCCATTGCTGGGATAAATCAAGGCACTGCTAGCGCCTGTAACCTCGACCTCGTCGCACAGGATCTCGTCCAGAGATTCTACCGCGCCCATCCTCGTCAACCTCGCCAGCACGGATAGATGTGATTTCTTTCCTTTGCCCAAGGTTGGAACAGCGACAACCATCGCCATCGTGACCACAAGATGCCTCGAAGACATCACCATAGCCATGGCGGCTGGAAGTCGGTGGAGCGCTTCCTCGGCTTCAGCAGGCATCCCAATGATGGTGGAAACAGCTCTGGCCGAAGTGGCCGAGACTGGCTTCACGAGGAGGAGCGATCTTGTGAGTCAATGAGCCCCATGGCACCTCCCATATCCGACCCATCTTTGGGGGACAAGCCGAGCCCTGGCTAACACAAGCGGCGGTGCCGCGCTTGCAGTGCTTCCGCGATACGGTCACCAGTCGATGCAGTCTGCCATTCCCGCTGAAGAGGTCACCAAGGTCTGCCTCCGTCTCCGACACTTGATCCAAGAATGCATACCTTGCGAGCTCGACGAGGCACGCATCACCACGCCTCACAGCAAGGTCATCACCCCTCAGGTTATCCAGGCGGCCAAGGAGGCTGGCGGATCTGACAACAAAGGCTGCGTGGTAAGTTGGCGATGGGACGCTATTCCCCCATGTGATTATGTGCCTGACCTTGCGCCCAGGCATACTCTCTGCTCGTCAATATGCGCTGGTTCCGCCACGAGGCCCTCGTCGAACTTTGGGATGCCGACCTCCATAAGCTGCGTTCCGTCGCCTGCGGTGTCATTGCTAAGGCCATGTAAGCCGTCAATAAATGCTCCCGAAACAACCATGAAAGCAACTAACCAGCTTGGTGTCCAGCATCGAGGGCGAAGAAGACAAGGAGTACTTGACGCATCACGTACTCCTGCGACGATACTCCCACCTGACCGACGGCGTGCAGACTGCGCCTGTTAATGTCATCGAGAAGGCGGTTGACCTGCATGCCGTTAGGGTCATCGGTTCGTCTGGCTACCAGAAGTGCATCAGCCACCTTTGGCGTGGTTGGTTGGTCCAAGATGAGGACGACCCATCGCAGTTTGTGGAGTTCAAAGACAAGGACAACACCAACTTCCTTGTGCACATGGACCCGGACAGGATGCGCGCTCCCATGTACCAGAACGCTGCGCAGATGCTCTTCTCCATCATTTTCCTCATCCTCTACACCATGGCCATCAACTCGGTGAACCCTAGCGGGGTGTTCGATGGGGCTGAGATTGCCCTCTACGTCTTCACACTTGGCTTCATTTGCGACGAGCTTCTCAAATTCTACAAGGCCGGCTACCACATCCTCGGCTTCTGGAATGCCTTCAACGGCTTGCTTTACATATTCCTAGTCGTATCGTTCGCCCTGCGCGTCGTGGGCCTTGTTCATGAGAGCCACGACCACGAGAAGAACCACTGGAGGAAGCTGAGCTACAACTTCTTGGCGTTCGTAGCCCCCATGTTCTGGGGTCGCTTGCTTCTGTATCTTGACAGCTTCCGGTTCTTTGGTGCCATGCTAGTCGTGCTAAAGGTCATGATGAAGGAGTCGGTCATCTTTTTCGCATTGCTGATCATCATCGTCGTTGGCTTCTTGCAAGCCTTTATTGGCTTGGACCTGACGGACGACAACGTGGCGGGTGACGCGTTGTTCATTATTGAATCTATGCTGAAGGCTTTGCTTGGCAGCCCGGAATTTGAGGGCTTCGAGATGTTTGGGCCGCCTTTCGGAATTATTCTCTACTACTGCTTTACTTTTGTCATCATGGTGAGTCCTGTGCTAACTAGCCATGAAGGATTTTCTAATCAGTTTGCCAGATTATTCTTCTCAACATTCTCATTGCTTTGTACAACTCCGCGTACGAAGACATTTACGACAATGCAGACGACGAGTACCTGGCTTTGTTCTCTCAAAAGACGTTGCAGTTCGTTAGAGCTCCTGACGAAAATGTCTACATTGCACCGCTGAACTTGATCGAAATGGTCGTTGTTGCCCTGACGGAGTGGTGGATGGACAAGCACAGGTTCGAAGTGCTCAATGACTGGGTCATGGGCGTTCTCTACTCTCCACTGCTGTTCGTTGCCGCTTTCTTCGAGGTCAGGACAGCCCACGACATCCGCTCTAACCGGGCGCGAGGTGAGGAAGACGACGACGTTGTGGAGGAATGGGAACAGATGGAACACATGGTCGATTTCGAGGCTGACGGCTGGGCAAAGACCTGTCAGGCTGTAAAGCCCAACGTGGAGGACGATGCGGCTGTACTCGAGATTAGGCAGCTTCGCGACGAGGTGGCTGAGCTCAAGAGCCTCTTGCTCAACATGAGCGAGGCATTCCACGAGCAGCGCAAGGGTGTTACAGCACCCGAGCAAACAGAGGATGCAGAAGCTACCCAGGTGGACCAGACAGAGGATAACGAGGATGGCGAAGACAGGTAAATGTGTGCCTCAGGAAGACGAAGCCAGAACTTGATGGATAAGGTCCGCCGCTGGGCAATGTACAAATGAATCATGATGATACTATATTTGTTCTTGGTGTCCTGAAAGCTTTACGTATGAACTCTATTTTGACCAGTTTTATGTCTTGTTGGGAAAACATACTATTCTCATGGCTACTTGCTCCTCAACCCCATACCCTCGGATGTGGTCCCTTGTGCCACTCGTTCAACTTCATCCAGCCTTGGGGAAGTACTTTCTGTTCCCGGTTGTTAGCATAATTTGCAGCAAATCAAAGAGCAGGTAACATACGGGATAGCATTGTCGTATGCCATCACATCCTTGTCCAAAAACGTCACAAACACCACCCTCGTGAGGGCACCGTCGTCCTTCTCCAGGAAGGACCTCACCGTCTCGCAAGCTACCTGCGCCGCCTCCCTGCTCGGGTAGCCATAGACGCCGGTGCTGATGCCGCTGAAGGCGACGGTCTTGACACCGCTCGCGACGGCCAGCTTCAGGCTCTCCTCGTAGCAGCTGCGGAGCAGGGGCTCGCTGGTGCGTTGGTCCTGGAAGATGGGTCCGACGGTGTGGATGACGTGCTTGGCGGGCAGGCGGTGGCCGCTGGAGATGCGGGCCTGGCCGGTGGGACAGCCGCCGAGCTTCGCGCATTCGGCGCGCAAGCCGCGGCCCGCGGCGAGATGGATGGCGCCGTCGACGCCGCCGCCGCCGAGGAGGGAGCTGTTGGCGGCGTTGACGATGGCGTCGACCTCGAGGGTGGTGATGTCGCCGCAGAAGAGGCCGACGCGGTCGTTGATGGCTTTGGAGGGGGGGTATTTTGAGGGCGGCGAGGCGGCCGTGAAGGGGGATGTCATGGCAGACCAGAGCTGCGAGATGGTCTGGATTCGTGATATGCCGACGACAGACATGGTGGATGATTCCCTTATTTCTTTTGCTCTTCGTGGACGACTTGGAGAGGTGAGGTATTTCAGCAAGCGGAGGCTGTGACGAAACGTTCTGAGGTAGAGAGGGGAGCGGCCGGGGGGTGTTCAGTCAAGTAGGTACCTAGGCAGCAAGATATATAATGCTTTAGCAGCTTTCGGTGGGTTATATCTTGGTCAGCAGAGGCCAGATGGCTTCTGGCCTGAGTCTCAAGCGGCAATGAAAAGCTTATGGAGTCTCGAACACGAACGGCTGCAAGGAAGGCATCACAGGTATGAGATCATAGAGGAGGGTCAAGCTGGTCCGGGGTCGCTTACACCACACGGTCCCCTGGGCTCTGTGCTTAAGTGATGGCGTGCCTGAAGTATTCACGAATACAAGCAGAAAATGGAAAATGTCAGGACTGCTGTAAGTGATCCTCAAGTCGAGATCCACTTGCTCTGGTAGAGTTGAAAAGCAAATGTCACAATGCAGGCCGCCTAAAGCAATCACCGTCTCGCCCCCGAAGCCCAACAAGGACGCAGCACCTCGATGCTGTAGCAAGTGGGTAGCAAGAAAATAAGCACTGCAAAACCAGGGTATTCTCACCTAACAGTACGACAAGTAGCGACCTCTCTAGGCTAACTTATACACGAAACTTGACATAATTATCCTATTAAAATAGTAATTAAATATTTACATCTGAACAGGAAATTATAAGAATTTTCTGAGAATTTCATTCAGCTGGGCTACCAGGGATAACCAATGAATGAGCGTGACGGTACATGTTCTTTTGTTAACCACTTTTGTACCTACCTTATGTTTCCTGGTCATCAGCTAGCTTGGTCTCAACGATAAGGAAATGGACTATGCCTTATCTTATCTTATCGCTGCTGTGAGGGGCTTGCAGCACTTTTTTGTCGCGTGTGGCAGTCACAGCCAACGACCCCTCCATCAAGCTGCCCACGGCCAGCATCCAGAGCCATTGAGTCATCCGGCAGTCATACGCATATAACACTGCCACAAGCTCCCCGAGGACGGCTTGGTCCGATAATTCGATCTTCACTTCCTCTGGCATACCCACACAGAACCTCCAATTACACAAGTTTGACACTTCGCCAACCGCCACCATGACCGAGGAGCTGGCCCAGAATGTCGCCAAGCTTCAGCTCGACGAGGTCACCGGCGAGATGGTCTCCAAGGCCGAGCTGAAGAAGCGACAGCAGAAGAGGGCCAAGAAGGCTGCTCAGGAAAAGGCCCGCCAGGACAAGGCCGCCGCTGGTCCCGCCGCGCAGGCCGCTCCCAAGCCCAAGCAGGAGGAGACCCCGCTCGATCCCGATGCCATGTTCAAGCAGGGCTTCCTCGCCGACGTCTTCAACGAGCGACCCGAAAAGAACGTCGTCACCCGATTCCCCCCCGAGCCGAACGGCTACCTCCACATTGGCCACGCCAAGGCCATCGCTGTCAACTTCGGCTTCGCGCGGCACCACGGCGGCGTCTGCTACCTCCGATACGACGACACCAACCCCGAGAAGGAGGAGGAACAGTACTTCACGGCCATCCTGGATGTGGTCCGCTGGCTTGGCTTTGAGCCCTACAAAATCACCCATTCAAGCGACAACTTTGAGAAGCTGTATCAGCTTGCCGAGAAGCTGATCACGTTGGACAAGGCATACGTGTGTGCTTGCAATGGTAGGTTGGCTTGTGACGTTAGGGGAACTTGACCAACAGTGGCTGACATATCGACAGATACTGAGATCAAGCTTCAGCGTGGCGGAGAGAAGGGCGCCACCCCTCGCTACCGATGCGCGCACGCCGAGCAGTCCGTCGACGACAACCTCACCAAGTTCCGGGACATGCGCGACGGCAAATACAAGCCCAGGGAGGTCTTCCTGCGCATGAAGCAGGACATCACCGACGGCAACCCCCAGATGTGGGACCTGGCTGCGTACCGCATCAAGACCGACACCCCCCACCACCGCACCGGCTGGGACTGGAAGATCTACCCTACCTACGACTTCACCCACTGCCTCTGCGATAGCTTCGAGGGCATCACCCACTCGCTGTGCACGACCGAGTTCATCCTGTCTCGGGTGTCGTACGAGTGGCTCAACAAGTCGCTCGAGGTCTACGAGCCCATGCAGAGGGAGTACGGCCGCCTCAACCTGACGGGCACCGTCCTCTCCAAGCGAAAGATTCTCAAGCTCGTCGAGGACAAGTACGTCCGCGGCTGGGACGACCCAAGGCTGTACACCCTCATCGCCATCCGACGAAGAGGTGTCCCTCCTGGCGCCATTCTCGAGTTCGTCAACGAGCTCGGCGTCACCACCAACACCACTGTCATCCAGATCCACCGCTTTGAGCAGAGTATCCGCAAGTACCTCGAGCGGACGGTGCCGCGATTGATGATGATCCTGGACCCAGTGCCTCTCGTCATCGAAGATGCCGAGCCCGTCGAGGTGGACCTGCCCTTCTCCCCCAAGGACCCCAAGATGGGCTCACACAAGGTCACCTTCACCTCGACCGTCTACATCGACCGCTCCGACTTCCGCGAGGTCGACAGCAAGGACTTTTTCCGCCTCGCCCCCGGCAAGTCCGTCGGCCTGCTGCAGGCCCCTTACCCCGTCAAGTGCACGTCCTTCACCAAGGACGAGGCCACCGGCAAGGTCACCGAGATCCGCGGCGTCTACGACAAGGAGACCAAGAAGGCCAAGACATACATCCAATGGGTCGGCACCGAGGGCTCGCGCCGGGTCGAGGCCCGCATCCACAACCCGCTCTTCAAGTCGGAGAAGCCTGACGACGCCGAGGGCGGCTTCCTCAACGACATCAACCCGGAGAGCGAGGTCATCTACCCGGATGCCCTGATCGAGGCCGGCTTCGACGAGGTTAAGAAGCGCGCGCCCTGGCCCGAGGCGGCCGGCGAGAGCGAGCTGGGTAAGGGTGGTCCGGAGAGTGTCCGGTTCCAGGCCCTGCGTGTTGCCTACTTTGTGAGTATTCCCCCATGATACCAGCCTCGCCCTCTTTTTTTTTTTTTT
>PXOD01000339.1:53943-65315 GCA_003012165.1 Paramyrothecium roridum
TTTTTTTTTTTTTTTTGGTTGGAGCCCAGCTAACATGATTTACCCGTAGGCCGTCGACTCGGATAGCACAGACGACAAGATCATCCTAAACCGCATCGTCAGCCTGAAGGAGGATGCGGGTAAGAGCTGAAGGAGTCCAGGGGAGCCTCGAGGCATTGAGAAACGGCATGTAGAAAAAGAAATGTTTTAGGAGTGGCGAGATAGATATCCGGAGTAGGCAAATGAATATTGCGCGTGTGATTTTATCCCCCCTGAATGGATTTTTTCAGAGAACACAATTCAACCGTGTCATTAAAGCTACCCAATCCAAAACTTTGAAGCAGCAAAAAGCAAAATGGGCAAAACTTACACAACCTACGCACAAAACTAAAATACAAACTGATTCGACCTAAGAGGTTTGCAGGCAACGTACTGCAAGCTGTCCATGTCACCGTCCTCTTCTCGCGCTCTCTTCCTCCCGGGCACGTCTTCGTCCTCGTCATCGTCCTCCCGACTGCGCTTGCTCGGTCGTCTCGCGCTGTTCTGAGACTTTTCGTCCTGCCTACCCGCAACCTGCTTTCCTTTGCTGATCTTGCGTGTGGATACAGGGCTAGAATCTTCTCTTTCTTCGTCGCCACTGTGCACCTGTGAGCCTCGTTCGGCCTCCTCCTCGGCCTTGGCCTGGGCCACCATCAGGAGTGCCTCAGCCTTGGCAACGGCCTCACCGTGGGCAACCCTTCCATCAGCAATCGAACGGGTGAGCTCGTCCATGGCCTGTTCGTCCGCGGCGGCACGCCTTGCCGCAGTGTCTTCGCCCGAGTCTGCTCCAGTGAGAGCTGCGTCGTTCAGCTTCTGGGTGATGGTGTCGTAGAGGTCGTCGATGGCGTTCTTGTCAACTGTGCATGAATGCGGCGCAAGACGCGCTGTTAAGGAGCTACTCGATGCTTGGCCGGGACCGAATGGTTTGTTGACCTGGTCAGCGGCCTGACGCCAGTCCAGCCCGCGATCGTTCTTCGGGAATCTACCTGTAGACTGAAGGGGCCTGCTGAGCGGAGTCGAGTGCTCACTCAAGCGTGCTTCCACTATCTGAGGCTTGAGCTTGACAGGCATTCTACTCTGAGAGGGGACATCTGAAAAACCCGGCTCGTCAGGTTTATCACGCGTCTCGGTGCCAGAATTATCGCGCACAGCCTCCTTGCCTTTTGGTGATCCATATGGTGTCGACCTCCTCAGTTGTCGCAGTTGTCGCCTCGAGGGGCCGCCCGCATTGGGTGCATTGTTGCGCCTGCGGTCATCCTGCCCGCGATTCGTCCCAGATGGTCCGGCCTCTGAATTTACTCGGGGCTGCTGATGATTGTCGCGCTTGGGGTGCACATGTCCAGCCGAGACCCTGGCCCAGCGACGTTCCCACGTTACAGCTGCCTCGTGTTGTATCCGTCGCTGATTGATGAAGTTTTTCAGAGTAGCGCCGTAATCGCGATCTAGTTCACGAGTCCATGAGTACCAGTTCCTTTCTTGGTTCAGCATCTCATTCAAGATGCCGGGCCATTCCTGTACAAGGTGTCCAAGGTCGCCGGGCGTTTTCGGTTGGACCACGTTCAAGCAACTCCCGAATTGCAGAGACTCCCAAAATTGTTGCGCCACCTGGGAGAACCCGACTAATGTCGACCCGTGCAGTCGGAGCAATTCCCTCCTGGCTACTATGTACCATCGCTCGTATGGCCTGCGGATGGATGATCGAAGCATTGGAACTGTCGTGAGCAAGTCTTGCCAATTTCCATGAATATTCGTAACATCCCTCTCGAGCAAGGACAGAATGGTTTCAAATGCCGTTACCGCCGCCATCAGTCTGACCTCCGCTGCAACTCTGAACCAAGGCAGGTGAGTTTCCAACATACCCAGCTGGCGGAGAAGATTCTGGATGTCCACGATATTTCGCCTCAATCTGGCGATCCAAACTTCCAAATGCCCCGGTATGTTGTTGATGTAATGCGTCCAGTAAGCGGCTGGGAAGTGGTATAGTTCAGCAACCATGGTTTCCTGTAGGATCTGCTCCTGGCGGAAAAGTTCACACAGAGGTATCAATTTCGAGATGAGGCGATTGTGTCGGAGGTGAAAGGTGCCGCTGGAGTGCTCAACGAATCTCTGGAATGAGACACCTCTCCGTGGAGAATGGTTGTCTGTATAACGTTCCCGGCCGTCGTTTCGCAGGCGGAGCCATAGATCAAAATCGTCGCGATGCTGCTTGGAGCGGCTCTTTTCATCGTTGACACCTCCACCGCTGGGCGAACCGGCTGAGACTTCGCAAGCAATGGCCGCGATTCCCATACACAGTCGTTGAATTGCGCCGTCTCGTTGCGCCCAGAAGCGTGCACCGTTCACAAAGCGCCAAACCATCACTTGATATCGCATCGTCTCCGACAGCAACAGGTTAATGTACCGAGTGAGCACAAAATTTCCTCCTTGCATAAGTCGACCTAACAGTTTGGCCACCTCGTTCCACTCATACGGCGTGCCGACAATAAGATTAAATTCTGCACCCACAGGCCGTAGCACGTGCTCCCCGAAGTGAACTTTGGAGTGGGTGCACAACGCATCCTGTACGGCGATCATACCGAGTCTGCCCACGGCGTTGTCCCAGAAGCTCTGCTGGAACATTGCTGCAACATCACCGAGCTTTACAAACGTGGTAAAATTCTGGGAAGAACAGACAGAGTTACGCAATTTCGACTGTATACTGAGCTCCCAAGCAGGCCATTTGTTCCGCAGGCCAATGCCTCCGAAGGCTTGGAGGAAGTGAGGGACGAATCGAGCGGTTCCGCATCCCAATGGCCACGTACCACCCCCAAGGACCTGGTGCAAGTATCAGCAGGATGTTTCTCTCATCTTTCAGCAGTCAGCTTCCCTACATGGCTTTCGTATGCGTCACCGACTTCAGCTTCTGGGTCGTCCTCGAAGTACAATGACGGTGGAGCTCTCTCTTTTGGTCGCGAGACCCATAGAGTTTGAACGAATTGTTTGCAGAATTCAACATCTGCCGGGTCATCTATACCATAAATCTGCGGGAAATTAAGCCAGGCGTAGGCTGCTGCTTCCCAGGCATGCTGGGTGGCACAAATTGTCAGTCACGTTGACTAGGATATCTTGAACGCGCCTCGGCATACCATCATTTCATGCGTGATGGTGGTGGCTAGGATGTAGCTCGCCATCATCTTCTCACCGTCATTAAACCGTTGGACTAGTAATGGCCACAGCCCCTCGGCGTTGATCGCGATAATGATCGGTGTCCTGGGTCTTCCAGGCTCTGTCGGCCACGTAGTGCCTTGGGTAATCTCATCGTCAAAGGCGCCTAGCATAGCTTGGCCGGATGCGAATCTTATTACAAGATCTTTCTCAAGAACTGCCCGTCCATTGCGTATCGAGTCGAAAGACTTGCTTGGCTGTGGCAACCTTCCCGCAATAGTGGTTCTTGGGGAGGAAAATTGAGAGAATTTTCCTAACCGACGTTTTTTGAGAGGCCGGATAAGTTGGATTGGATCCACGAGAGACCATTTAGTTACGTCTTGGAGTGCCCGGATATAAGGTTCGCGAGTTTCCAGCATCCGTGTCGCAAGCTGGAGGGCTGGTTGAATTGCGTTCCATACCTCATCATTTATCTATATCCCAGCAGGGGCGGTTATCAACGGAATGTACATCATAATCATGTGCATAGTCTATTTAGGAGCATAACTTACCTCAACATCGATGGCTCGCTTGCCTGAATTACCTCCTGCATTGTCTGCCTTGTACGAGAAACGTGGGAAATGAGGGTGGTATCCCCTAGCCGTTTGGCTCCAATATTCCTTTCTCAAAAATCTTGGAAGAAATTAGCATGCGAGATTCCCAGCTGTAAAGGGCTGGAAGTACTGGTGAAGGGGTCCCTGAAGACCACGAAATTCAAAGGATTTTGGCTCGATTTTATGGTGATCGCCAGCTCGAAGCTTGAAAGACGTCAGCAGACGCCCGAGCACTGCCACTTTGCACGCATACCTCATCTGTGGTCATATCTCCAAATAGGATGCCCTGCCAGTACTCGTCCATCGTCAAGTCTTCGTATTCACGTGTCATAGCCTGATCAAGTGCTGGGTTTTGCCCATACGTGCCTTGCTGGAAGTAGTCGACCACATCTTGTCCCAAATATGAGCCTCCTCCAGGGGCATGGATGTCTCTGAAACCACTTCGCGTAGGTGACGCACGAGAACGGCCATCGCTACGATCTGGGAAAATTCCAAATCGCCGTGCATACTCGGTAGGCTTTCGTGCCTCATCCTCTTCGCGCATGGCTGGGCGTACACGATTCAATGGATCTTTCGTTATGGGGGCACCATTATCGGCATACATTGTCTCATCGTCGTTCCAGTCTGGAGCAGACCAGAACGGCATCCAATAATGCGGCTTAGTGGTGAAGTTTTTCCCAGCTCCACGCTCGGAAGCAGATTGCGGAATGGAAGCCATTTTCGTGATTATGGTGGATTAGCATGGTCTGCCTTGGTCGTAATCAACGGGGCCATCAATGGCGGAATATAAGTGTATGTGTGATCTAGGCTTCAAATGACCTGCATTGTACGTGTCGTCCCAGGATCAACAAAGAATAGAGTGCACAAGCACAACCGGAAAGGGTTCGTGATAGCCATTCTTTGATGCCAGAATGGTTTGGCTTGTGCAACAAAGGCAAGTAGAATAAGCCACTGGGGGTTAACCAAGCACTAAGAATATCGCAAGTGAATGCTTGCAAGTTTCGATGGTATACGGTAGTACAGGATAGTACCTTCATGGCAATTGACCAGCTCATGGGTCTGTATTGACCTCTTAGCGCAGAGAACAACAGAGCCGGAAGGCTTGTCCGGACTGCTCACGAACGCGACGTTGAGTTTGATACAAACCAGACATCACAAGTTCGGGACGCCGACATTGTCCACTTAATAGAGAAGGCGAAATGCACTGAGGAGTGCCCTCTATACCGAACAGCATTATGCATCGCCTCTGGGCATGTTTTCACCGAAATTCATCACCCTTGAGACGAGGCCGTGCTCCAGGGTAGCTTGATCACGAGTACAGGATGCTGGTGTCGCAAGACGAGTAGCGAGTCAGTAAGTTCATGCATGATCAAGCATCACTGATGCCGAATTGTCTTTTGCTGGTAAGTCGGTGTACTGTAACCCTGCAAGCCCGTGATGCCGGCAGGTCTGGGGCCCCGCGATGGTGGAGAGATAAGGCGGTGATTGTGGGGAAACTGGACAAAGAAAAAACAGCGTCTCTCCAGTTTCAAGGAGCAGCAGCACAAGGGTTCAAGACAAAGAGTGGTAAGTCATGAACTCCCCGTGGCTGGAGCAAGCAACGGCTACTAAGTATTCGCTGCGTTGGGCCAGGAAGCATCACAAGAGCCATCAGAACCACATCGTGGACATTGCCGGGCAGATCGCCCTGTCCCGAATGACGTTCGGACTTACCCCTGAAGGAGCTTGGGCTTCCGGACGATTCTCAACTCGGGCTCAAAGGTGTAGGAAAAGGTGTGGCTCTTGCAACCACTAAAATAGACTCGCAGGGACAACGTGGCTGAGTGGTTGACTGCGAATGGTAAGACGGAGTGCGACTCTGACTCCACCACTGGACTACGACGGCAAGGACGGGTGCATCTGGTATGGAAGGCTTGGCTCCAGTCCAGTCCAGTCCAGGCAAAGAAAGAGACGAGGGATCCATCGAAGCCCGGAGAGATATCCCACCACGAAAAGAGCGGTCCAGAAGAGACGCTTGTTGTCAGAGGGACGGCGTAGCCGCTCCAGTGGTGTTAGTGGCGAACGCTGGTGTGGGCGAAAGTGGGAACAAAGTCGTCTGAAAGGCGGAGCGTTGCCGTGGAGCGTCCACTGCTCGGCCTAGCCGCCAACCCGTTTGCTATGCTGGCAAGACAGTAGAATCAATTGCTGTACGGTAGCACCTTACGGTGCGTCAATGAGAAGCCGGCTTTGGGTATCACGGAAGCAGGCGGACGGACTGTGATGCTTGGCGGTGGACAAATCTGCTTTGACGATCAATGCCAGGGGCGAAAGACCCTGAGATGGGAAATCCAGGCTTTGCTGATGCCGATGCGAACTGGAGCAGAGACACAGTACGGAGACTGTAGACCATCAAGTACCGTATCGCGATGCAGTGAGACACGAAACGTATCAGAGCATGTGGTACAGTACCGGTAGCTGAGTCGAGGAGACCTGTCGTTTGCGGGCCGCCTGCGCGCACCGAAGTCTCAGACACCATCCTCCTTCGGCTAACCCATGAGCGAACCTCCTCTTGATCCCTTCCCTGGGTTTATGGTCCGGATAGGAGCCAAGCCTCTGGCTGGAACGGCAGCGCCGTTCGACGCCGGAACAGCAAAAGTAAGGCTGATAGGGCCGTAATCAGTACGTGGCGGCAACGAGGCTGGACACTGTGTCAGATATGGTCCTCGGTGCACTGCAACCTTCTTTTTCTGCTGAGGACCCACCCTCGCACCCAACCTATCAGGGGTGCGGCAATTGGCGCACGCTGCTCACCGCCCTTGCGCGGCGACCCGAACCAGCCTAGCGCTGGCTGATAAGCGTCGATAAGCCTGAGTCGCCGCAGGAGCAGGATGGAGGGGTTGAGGGGCAACCGTGAAATTTTTTTGGTGGCATTGCCATCCTCCCGCCAAGTGGCCAGCAGCACCCTGGGAATTTAGCGCCCCCAAGGAAGAAAAAAAAAAAAGTTGTGGACTCTCTGGTCCCCGCGGCGGCGAAAAAGCAGGCACAGGCACAGCAGATAAAATTGTTCGCCCTCCTCCCTCCATCTTCGAAACTTCTCCTCTTACATCCTCCCTCCTCCATTCTCTCATTTTCCTTTCCTCCAAAATCGATTTGGTCGTCTTTCCTCCAGGACTGGCCTTTGGACTCGTTTTTTAAAAACAGTCCTCCTTCGATATCCTCCTTTTCTCAGAGTTAGGTTCTCTTGCGAGTCCGACTCCACCGAAATAACCCCGCCCCCTCTATCAGAGAAGCAGGGTAAAAAAATTAAAAGCCGCGATAAAAACAGAGCCGACTCCTCCATCGTCTCTGCTTCCTTCACGGTTCCCGTCCACCACGGTCGATCAAGTCGTTTCGAGTATAATACCGCCCACATCCGACAAGATGCCTTCCGAGAACGCCCAGTCGGTCAAGGTCCTCGATGAGCTTTTCCAGAAGCTCACCGTCTCCAAGGACGCTGCCGATATCAAGGAGACCTCCAACGCCCTCGCTGGCTTCATCAACGGCCGCATTGAGGACCAGGATGTTCCCACCAAGTAAGTTACCATTGACTTCAATACACCCAATGAGCGCAGTTGCAACAGGGTCAGCATGAAAATTTTCTGCTTGGGCCACCTGGCTTTTAGTTGGGAGATTTTCGCTCATCGCTATTGTGGCGGTGGTTGGCCCGTCCCCTAGCAACTGCTCCACACTCCATGGCGAGCATGGCTAACCAATCCACTATAGGACCATTGAGGGTCTGAAGAAGCAGCTCGCCAGCAAGAAGGACGCTACTGCCCGTGAGAAGGCTCTCGTTGCCATCACCGCCATCGCCTCTCACTCCGACGTTTCCGCCACCGTCGAGCCCTACCTGGTTGTCCTTCTCCCTAGCGTCCTTGCCGCCGTCGGTGACAAGATTACCGCTGTCAAGGATGCCGCTCAGCAAGCCGTCCTGGCTATTGCCGGTGCCCTGAACGGCAACGCCGTCAAGGCTGCCCTTCCCCACATCGTGGAGTCCATCCGCAACGCCCAGAAGTGGCCCGAGAAGATGGCTGCTCTGGACTTCGTTGACACTCTCGTCAAGAAGGCCCCCGCCCAGTTCGCCTTCCGCGTAGCTGAGCTGATTCCCGTCATCTCCGAGTCCATGTGGGACACCAAGAAGGAGGTCAAGGAGCGTGGTTACAAGACCATGGAGACTCTCTGCCAGTTGATCGTCAACAGGGATATCGAGCGTTTCATTCCTGAGCTGATCAAGTGTATCGCCAAGCCTGAGAACGTCCCCGAGACTGTTCACTTGCTCGGTGCCACCACCTTCGTCACTGAGGTCCAGGAGCCTACCCTGGCCCTCATGGTCCCTCTTCTT
Source organism: Paramyrothecium roridum (assembly GCA_003012165.1). Taxonomy (NCBI): domain Eukaryota; kingdom Fungi; phylum Ascomycota; class Sordariomycetes; order Hypocreales; family Stachybotryaceae; genus Paramyrothecium; species Paramyrothecium roridum. Next base: position 62,056 of record PXOD01000339.1, read on the forward strand.
GACCGTGGTCTTGCAGAGCGTGAGACTGCCATCAAGCGAAAGGCTGCTGTCATCGTTGACAACATGTGCAAGCTGGTCGACGACCCCAACGTTGTTGCTCCTTTCTTGCCCAAGATGATGCCCGCTCTCCAGAAGAACTACGACAACCTTGCTGATCCCGAGGCCCGTGAGAAGACCAAGCAGGCCCTTGACACCCTCACCCGCGTCGGTGACATCAAGGACGGCAAGATCCCCGAGGCCCGCAACGACGGTGACTTCAAGATCGTCCTCACCAAGGTCAAGGAGCTCCTGACCCCCAAGTACGGCCACTACCTGGAGAAGATGGAGCCCGTCGCTGAGTACATCGCCGCCATCGCCGGTCAGCTCATCGATGAGAAGGAGGCCGAGCCCAGCATCTGGGTCGACAACATCAAGCCCTACATGGCTGTCATCACTGGCATTGACAACGCCGAGAACATGGTCGGCGACCTCCGCAAGCGTGCTTCCCCCGGTGCCGCTGAGGGCCCTGAGGCCGAGGAGGACGACGAGGAGGGTGAGGACCTTTGCAACTGTACCTTCTCTCTTGCCTACGGTGCCAAGATCCTGCTCAACCAGACCCACCTCCGCCTCAAGCGTGGTCAGCGCTACGGTCTTTGCGGTCCCAACGGTTCCGGCAAGTCCACCCTCATGCGTGCCATCAACAACGAGCAGGTTGAGGGCTTCCCTAAGCAGAGCGAGGTCAAGACTGTCTTCGTCGAGCACGACCTTGACTCCGATGACACTGAGATGACCACCATTGACTGGACCATGAAGAAGCTTGTTGAGGCTGGTGTCAACACCACCCAGGCCGATGTCGAGAAGCAGCTCCATGAGTTCGGTTTCACCGAGCAGATGGTCAAGGGCGAGATTTCCGCCCTGTCTGGTGGTTGGAAGATGAAGCTGGCTCTGTGCCGTGCCGTCTTCGAGGCCCCCGATATCCTGCTGCTCGACGAGCCCACCAACCATTTGGACGTGAAGAACGTCAAGTGGCTCGAGGAGTACCTCATCAACTCCCCTTGCACCTCCATCATCGTCTCTCACGACTCTGGCTTCCTCGACAATGTCTGCCAGCACATTGTCCACTACGAGCGCTTCAAGCTCAAGCGCTACCGTGGTAACCTGAAGGAGTTTGTCCGCCGCGTTCCCTCTGCCAAGTCCTACTACGAGCTCGGTGCCTCTGAGATCGAGTTCACCTTCCCTGAGCCCGGTTTCCTTGAGGGTGTCAAGACCAAGGCCAAGGCCATCCTGCGTGCCACCAAGATGTCCTTCCAGTACCCCGGTACCTCCAAGCCTCAGATCACCGACATCACTTTCCAGTGCTCTCTGGGCTCTCGTATTGCCGTCATTGGTCCCAACGGTGCCGGCAAGTCGACCCTGATCAACGTTCTCTGCGGTGAGCTCATCCCCACCGGTGGTGAAATCTACCAGCACGAGAACATCCGTATCGCCTACATCAAGCAGCACGCTTTCGCCCACATTGATGACCACCTGGACAAGACTCCTTCCGAGTACATCCAGTGGCGTTTCCAGACTGGTGAGGATCGTGAGACCATGGACCGTGCCAACAAGGTCATCACCGAGGCCGACGAGAAGGCCATGGACAAGATCTTCAAGGTCGAGGGTACCCAGCGTCGCGTTATCGGCATCAACTCCCGTCGTAAGTTCAAGAACAGCTACGAGTACGAGTGTTCGTTCGCTCTGGGTGAGAACGTTGGCATGAAGAACGAGCGCTGGGTCCCCATGATGTCTGCCGACAACGTCTGGCTGCCCCGTTCCGAGCTGCTCGCCTCTCACCAGAAGATGGTTGCCGATGTCGATATGAAGGAGGCCCTCGCCTCTGGTCAGTTCCGACCTCTGGTCCGCAAGGAAATTGAGTCTCACTGCGCCAACTTCGGCCTGGACGCCGAGCTGGTTTCCCACTCCCGCATGCGCGGTCTGTCTGGTGGCCAGCGTGTCAAGACTGTCCTCGCCGCTTGCTCGTGGCAGCGACCCCACTTGATCGTCCTGGACGAGCCTACCAACTATCTCGACCGTGACTCTCTCGGTGCCCTGTCCAAGGCCCTGAAGAAGTTCGAGGGTGGTGTCATCATCATTACTCACTCTGCCGAGTTCACCAAGGACTTGACTGAGGAAATCTGGGCTGTCATGGACGGCAAGATGTCTCCTTCCGGCCACAACTGGGTTGCCGGCCAGGGCTCTGGTCCCCGTCTCAAGCAGGACGGCGATGACGAGGAGGAGAAGTTCGACGCCATGGGCAACAAGATTGTCAGCACCAAGAAGAAGGCCAAGCTGACCTCTTCCGAGGCCCGTAAGAAGAAGAAGGGTAAGTTTATGATTCATGCCTCGGGTATTGATCTAGGAACAAAGGCTAACCAACCTGTGCAGAGCGTATGGCCCGCCGCAAGCGTGGTGAGGAGGTTTTCAGCGACGAGGACGAGTAATCGAACATACCCCAAACCACTAGACGGTTACGACGTTCTTCTTCTTCTCTATGACATACCATATATGATTTCCTTTGTCGACGATGCGATGCCGTTGAGGAAAAGTTTGACTGCATTCTGGTTGATGAATTGCATGTTCGGGGCTGCCGATATAGATGGCCTACTATTAGACTATAGCCTTGGTTCGAGAGGCACGGGAGGCGATTGGGATTGGAGGATCCTGGTTGGTTCCAAGCTTTTTGAGAGCTGGGCATGGGTTAGGACGAAAGCGGTAGATATGACCCGAATAGATTTGACGTATGATCAAGATTGTGTGCCACTCAGTGATTGATATTATGTACCATGTTTCCGTAGTTGCATAGCCGCCCGGCCCTGAGTAAGAATGTGCGGGCGGTGTTTTATCCATACTTGGTGTACTGCGCTGAAAAGGCTGCAACACATGTTGTCCACAGCAGTAAAGGGACGTGACCTCGTTAGCTAAGGAACACACCAAAGTACACCGTAGAGCATCGGGACACAAGCAAAATCAAGCAGATGGACGCGTGAATTGGATACTACGAGCAATCAAAGAAATCACAAAACATGTATTACAGTATCACTTGCGAATGTATTCTTTGATGCTTTTTTGGAATTCATTCAAGTCGTTAAAATATATAATGATACACAACTCATGCAGTTGGTAGGCTCATCAAACCAACATGCATGGAAAGCTTGGCCTTTTCGCTACCCATCCCGCCCCTCCCATTCTTTCTCTAATTCTTTCCTTTTTCTTTTTTTTCTTTTTACTTCCTCCATCTCTAC
>PXOD01000340.1:0-21370 GCA_003012165.1 Paramyrothecium roridum
CTGAGGTTCCTCCTACCAAGCCCGCTGTTCCCGAGGTCCCTCCTACTAAGCCCGCTGTTCCCGAGGTTCCTCCCACCAAGCCTGCTCAGCCCGAGGTTCCTCCTACCCACAACGTTCCCGTCCCTCCTCAGGAGACCCACGTTCCTGGTAACAGCACCAGCTTCACCTCCGTCCGCGTTCCTACCCAGCCGGTCCCTACCCCCTCTGCCCCTGTCCCCGCCAACCCTCCTTCTTCTGCCGGCCGTGTTTCTGGTGCCGTCGGCATGGTCGTTGCCGTTGCCGGTTTCGTCGCTCTTCTGTAAGAGAACGACTTGACGATGGGAGGACAATGATGGCCTAGGATATATGGGCTCCGAATTTAATGGTAGTGTTTATTTTCTAATGTAAATATTTTGAAATATCTAGACGGCTTCTCAGCCCAGCCACCACCTTTCCTTTGCTTGCTTAGCAACAGTTAAGCATATACAGTCAATGATATGATGAACCTTCTACAAACCGTCCCAACTTTCCTTGCGTGATTGAGATGGGGGATGATGTTGATACTTTCGAGAAGCAAACTATGCATGAAACGGCCGATGGTGGTTCATCTGGTCTCCGGCGGTGTCTTGGGCTAGCCACGTGCGCGCTTTCTAGAATCTGTCTTAGCGCGAAAAGCCTTGGCTGGTCCTCTATTCCAATTGTCTTGGAACTATCAGCATGGGTGGCTGGATCATTGCTTGGTGGCTTGTTTCAGGTGTCCGGACCAGCTACCTTATCTGTACAGAGAGGTAGGGGACGACCGTTCAAGGGCTGAGACCAGGCATGCAGACCATATTGGCCTGTTGGTTCTTGCCGATTGTTTTTTCTTTGCTTCTTTCCTTGCTGCGGCAGGACTAGTAATTACTTTGGGGCTCAAGAGAAGTGAGTTGCATTTGATTTGCATTGGCGGCCGCTGTAGGATGACGGCTCGTTTTGTGGGGAAGGGCTGTTGTGAACACAACACAGCCTGCAGGACTGCACCCCCGAATGCGGCGGAGCTGAGCTAGATCGGACGCCTTATGCCAGGGTTCGTCTTGGTTGAATCAACCATTGATTGTAGATAGCGAGAGGTACCGTGTGAGCCGTGGTGAACAAAAGATTGACCTTGGTTGTGTTTGTTTTCATTCAACTTGCTGTTGCATCTGTCTGCATGTCGCTTGGCCTGTCTGTAGTTTGGCTCGATTGAACCTCTCAAGTCTCGAATAAACGATACCGGCATCTTGCAAAGTCCATTCATTTCGATATGTTTCAGAAGGGTCCTGGGCAACCTCTACCCCACGAATGTTGCACTGGGTCTTCTCAGTCCGGGGTGACTTGTTTCGCATTTAACGAAAACACCCAACCCGCGACCAACGCTTGCTGCCAAGAAGGGAAGGCAGCGGCTTCCAAGAAAGACTCGGGACTGCGGCACCGGCAGTGGGTACGACGGGAGCTAGCACTCGGAGACATAATGATATGATGAGCGTGATGCTGTTGTCCGTGATTGAGCCACTGACCTTCGGATGATTCTGTGGCGCAGGGCATCTAACTTATTGATTGTGGCAGTGACGGTGCTCGCATCTCAGAAGTCCACCCAACCCCCTGTACATTACCGTATCATGAGAGAATAACGTTACAACCCTGCTTATCGGGATTTCCACGTGAGGACGAGAGGAAGAGCGACGTCCTAATGGGGGCTTGTGGCTGGTGAGCAGCCCGTGGCTCTGCCTTTGAAGGTACCTGGCCTGGCCCTGCTGGGGTTTGAATGCTTTGCTGTTCGTCGGCCACGGCGTTGGCGGCCTCAAGATGAAGTTGAGCGATTCACTAGTTTGAAGATGCGTGATCACCTCACCTCACCTCACCTCACCTTACCTCATGATTAGGGTACGTCATGAGGAAACAGCTAAACTACTTGATGAGGCCTCCCCATCCTTGGCTCGCCTGGAGAAGGCTTGATGCGCTGCTTGTTGTCATCCAACTCCGTTGCCTCGCCAAAACTTGTGTTTCTCTCTGTGAAGGTGGTGACATGCACCATCGAATGTGCTTTGCCTCTATTGTGGAAGCAATCCACCAACGGTAGGCTTGGCCTGGAAGACGTCTGCCATCGAGATGTTTGATCGCCAAAGCCAACAGACACACTGGGGGTGATGTAGCAGCGTCATAGGCATAGTCATAGGCACAGGCATAGACATAGGCATAGACACAGGCATAGGGCGGACCATGCGAGGACCCACATCTCCAACGGCGTGCTGCGGGACGCGGATGCAGAGCCCCCAGCGTGTGCCGCCTCAACAGTGAATTCGTGATGTCCCCGCCCACCCTCTTCCTCTTTGGTGATCAGCCTCGTGAGGCGCAGCATGCACAAGTCCTTCCGGACGAGTTTCCCCGCGCAGGACTCCTACGGACGTTGTTTTTACAGTTCGGAAATCTTCGCATTGGCAAATGGGACGTTGGGCGCTTAGGGATTGGCCGTCGAGAGCCCCGAACCCTGGCCTTGGCCGATGCGCGGACCATCTCGTCTGCTCGTGGACTTGAGCTCCTTGGAAAGATGAGGTGGAGGCCGCTGAGACGCAGACGCAGTGCTGTCGCGCGTGCATCTCGCAGGCGGCGGAAGAAGGCGAGCACAGCGGCCGGCCAGTGCTGTGTTGCAACGATTCACCAGATCGGCATCTTTCCTGTAGTGGCAGAGGCTTTGCGCTGCCACAGTGGCCCCCCTCCACCTCCTCCACCTCCTCCTACCCCCTCCCGTCTTCTCGGTCATCCTCATCGATCCTTCTCCTCCTCCTTCCCCCCCCCCGGTGTACACCTTGGCCTGTGCCTGGCCGGGTGCGCGACCCCGCCGGAGGTTTGCGCAACTGAGACCTGAGGTCATCCGCTGTTTGGTCGCCTTACTCGACCCTGGTGCGACTCAACCTGATCCGCCTTGGCTTGTCTAGCCTCATGGCATCTCCACGCTTGAGGCAGCGTATATGTTAAAAGAACTCCCCAAGACCCCAACCCAGGTGCACCATGTTTTGCTCTCGGTCTACATCCGCCGTACAAGGGTTTAGCAATTGACACTTGTATTCCCCACCGATCGCTCCGCCAATCTCTCAGCATGATGAACTTGAGGCGGCCCTCGCCGCCCTCGCCGCCCACGCTGCAGATTCCCAGCACTGCTCGTTCGCCATCTGGGTACAGTCCAACCGCCAACACTGGCCGCCCGCCGCTATGGACCAAATCAGCCCAGCGAAAGATGTCCCGCCTCTACCTCTATACCACGCTGCCCATTACCAAGATCCTCGAGCTGATTTGGACCGACTCTCCCCACGCCGCACCTGGGTAAGTGAAGCCCGCGTCCAGCCCCGTCAAGCTCGCCGTCTAACCCAATCGCAGTAAAGATTCGGCCAACAAGAAGCTCAACGCCATGCTCGACAAGGAACCACGGTGGCTCCACCCCAAGACCAGCAGCGATATGGGCCGTCGCGTATCCGAGCTATGCAATTCGCCGACGAGATCTCTTGTGAGCGCCGCGGCGTCCCCCGGCCGGCCCCACTCCGTCTCGGACCCGACTCCATTTTTACCTTCCGCCCCGGCCTTCCTCCAAGACTCCACATCTGGCCCGTCGACACGCAACGTCTCTCCATTCGACGAGTGGCCAGCCTCTGCTCCAGCTTCAGCCACCCACGGAACCGCTCTCACACCCAATGCGTTGTTCGACCACAGCGCTCAGGCGTCTCGGGGAAGCACTGCGTCTCCCAGCGATGGCTTGGGACCGGAGCAGAATGATTTGCTGGAAGACTTTTTACGGCGGACGACGTTCATGTCCTCCTCAACGGATCGCACAACGGGCTCGTATCATCGCGTCTTATCCGGGTACCCGGAGGCCTACATCCGGACCGTGCGAAGACTTGTCAAGCGTTTCACGATGCCCAACAATAACCACCGGAGCGTATCGCCTATAGCTGAGCGACCCGAGACGGTGGAGACATCTTGGATTGACGACCACGACGCGCCATCTGTTTTCCGAGACCGCCCCTACCCCCTCCCAGGTGACTTCCTCAACATGGCCGCCTTCACGCAGCAGTCCCCGAGCTTTGCTGGTCTTGAACTCGCAAACTCTCCTTGGGTGTCGTCGCTTGCCCCAACAATCGAGGCCCACCGCATCCTCTCAGGTAACCTGATGCGCGCTGACGCCAACGCTCGCGACGCTTTCGGCAACACTGTCTTGCATTTCCTGGCGGCTTGTGGCACGGCCCCGTTAATGTTCCAGGCGTTACGCTCAGGCTACTTCGCTGGCATTCTCAACGAAAAGAACACGGCTGGGCAGACGTTTCTGCATCTCCTGACTCGTAGCTGGATCGGGACTTACGAGCAACTCCTTCACCTCGTGACGGTCTTATCGAATCAAGGCTTCGACCTCTATGCTCGTGATCACTATGGTCGCAATTTCTTTCACATCCTGCGCCAAGAAGAAATTGACTCAAGCCACATCTTACAACATCTCCAACCGCATCTTTACGCAAAGCGAGATGCTTTTAATGTCGTCCCTTCGATTGGCCCTCTTTCCGGCAGTGCAAATCATCCTAATGCAACGGCCTTAAGCCCTTCCTTCGAAACCGCTCCAGGGTCCTACCTGACGCCCTCCATCATCGAAGACACGAGGCTCTTGAAGTACGTGAGGTACGCCAGCGAACATCCAAGCGTTGAGGATGAGGAGGGCCGTAATGGCCTGCACTGCTTGGCAATGACGAGCCTCAGCATTAAAAAGGTTAGCGACAAGGTGTCGCTCACCACTCCTCCCCCCGAGGGCCAACGCAGAAGGTCCCAAGGGCATGCGGACAATCTGGATTCATCCGAAGAGCGTCTAGGACTACGTTTTGAGACTCTGGTTGGCCTGCTCGACAAAGGTGTGGACCCGAATCACTACGACCACCAAGGTAACACCCCGCTCATGGCGTTTGTGGCCGAGCTTCCGGAGGACGACGACTATAGGACGGGCCCCAGGATCCTCGAGGCGCTACTCGATCGCGGAGCAGACATCGAGGCCCGTAACCGAGCTGGCGAAACGGCCTTGCACATCGCCGTGCGCTGTGGACGCAAGCTGGCAATGCGGACCCTGGTGAAGAGGAACGCTAATGTCTATGCCCGGGATGCGGCCGGGCGGAGCGTGTTGGACGTTGCTGATGTCAAGATGGCCAATGTGAAGGACGGCGACCACATCGCCTACTCGCACTTCGAGGCCTGCAGGGCCTGGCTGAGCGGTCAGGGCCATGCCATCCAGCGACCGAACGCGGTGCAGGAGTGGAGCGTGCAGCGGCAGTCCTAGGCTTGGTGACACTTTTCCCTTGTTCTCTTCGAATTGATTGTTTTCCGGCTGGATTCCTTTAGGTTAACGGAATCAAGGCGGTGATCGCTTTTTTGATTGACTTTGTTGCATTTGATATTTGAGCGCTGGGCGTTAGGGAGATCATACAATACATAGACTAGCGAAGGATACCCAACTTTGAATTTCCACATTCCTTTCAACATTAACATCGGAGTCACGAGATGATATGTTCCAAGTTGATGCAACCAGTGTATTATATATGCGTTACGTGCTTCAAAATACATCATCATTCTAATAGGCGAACTTCTGGCCCACCAACTCCTCACTCAGCTTCCATAGCTTGTCAGCCTCAATGGGGCTCGTAGCCCAAGGCTTGATCATGTCGGTGTATGGATTGCCCACACGACTTTCCTGCAGATATGCGCCGTTGTGCTCTAGTTTACGAAGATGATTGTCAGCCATCGTGACTTTGGAGAACCGACGCCACGGAAAAACTCACCACTAAGCGTAGGTTCAAAGGAAGCATAGGTTTGCGTGGCAGCACCCTGCTCTACGCTGATGGGTTTGTTTGGGAAGTCGCCTTTGTAGTGCCCCTGGGCGTGGTCCAAGTCCACTATGCGAAATCAGCTTCACGGACGAGCATGTTAAGGGTGTCGTGGAATGGGCTCACCGAGTTCTTTCATAGCGCCTCCATCGAGGTCAAGGTGCGATGCCAGGCCGGTGCTGAATATGACGCCGGGATGCAGGCTGAAGGACAGGAGGCCGCGTTTGCCGAGCTTCTCCGCCAGGGAGAGGGCCATAAGCATGTTTGCAGTCTTGGACTGGCCGTATGCGAGGTAAGGGCTGTATCCGTTCTGGAAGGCGAGTCAGCTGCAAGGTGGGGAGCGAGACGTATCCACAAGCCTCATACTTACGTCGAAGTTGATGTCAGCCCAGCGGATGTGCGAGGTGCGGTGCCCGTCACTCGAGACCATGACCACGCGGGGCGCGGGCGCGGCGAGGACCTTGTCCATGATGAGGTTGGTGAAGAGGAACGGACCGAGGTGGTTCATGGCGAACTGCGACTCGACCCCGTCGGGCGTCAGGGCAAACGGCACCGCCATGACGCCGGCGCAGTTGCAGACGACGTCGATGGCCGGGACGTCGTCCCACGAGTTGACCTCGTCGGCGGCCTTGCGCACGGCGGCGAGGGAGCCGAGGTCGAGGACGAGCGACCTCGTCTGCACGCCCGGGCTGCGCGAGGCGATGATGTCGGCCTCCTTGCGCAGCTTGTCGGCGCTGCGGCCGGCGAGGATGATGAGCGCCGGGCCGGACGCCGCGACGCTCTCGACGTAGTTGGCGCCGATGCTGCCGGGGGTGACGCCGGTCGCGAGGATCGTCTTGCCCTTGATGGCGTCGGCGTAGATGGTGGCCAGCTCGGCGCTGGTGATTTCGTCAGTGTAGCCTTTGGCCATTTTGGAATTGATTGGTGATTTGTTGTGAAGGTCTGTGTAAGTGGATTGTAGCCTTTTTTTGGTAGAGGATGCTGATGAGTCTTGTGTCAGTTACTCGGGCACCACGGCTCTTTATAGGCATTCGAAGGTGCTCCCGGGACCCCGGCCATGTACGAGGTTTGCAGGATTGCAGCGAGTGCCATTCTCGTGACATCCACCACGATGCAGGTCTGGATGTTAGAAATCATCCTACTCAGCAAGCCTGTGTAAGTCCCGTTTGACTATCCCGGGGCTCTCGCCCAATCGGGCAACAACGCGTACATCCTGTGTCCTGATTCGCCGGCCTGTGGCTGGCGTCATCCGCAAGCTGGAGCAGGGATGCGGGAGAGCTCTTCCTTGGAAGTGGTCGGCATTTCCTACCAGACCTTTTGCCAGCAACGGAAATAAGGTAGTCTCCGAGTGGCTCGATTACAAAACAGAACCCGGGTACACCTAAAATATCCAAAGCTTGCCCCCCTTGAGCCGCATAGCGACAGCAACTCGCTTGCCACGCAGAGGATTTCTCAGCGGCTTCGGTTATGTAACCAATGCATCTCTCGAGAGCTGATCGACAGTGCAGCTTTACTTCCATTAAACCCGAGTGTTTACGGTTCGCCGCTTGGGTGAAAAGAAGACATGGCTTGGCTGTTAATCACCACATGCGCGTAGTTGCAATGGCCTGGATGGAAATACTCGTTGTTCCTGTGTTAGTCAACAAAGGCTACAAAGGTGTTGCAAAGACCTAGATCACCTTATTGCAGAGACAGAGACCGAAACAGAGACTAAGATTTTCAACCCACAGCACAATCCTTCAAATAAGATACAGAATGGAGTTGTCTTAACACAGATATGAACCTTTGTAATTCAAAATAGCTTATTGGTGTTCTAATCATAAGTCGGCATGACTCTTGATCAAGTCTTTGCCATTGTCTATCTGCATTTGAGGCTTGGCTAGCCACTAGAACTGCTCTCGTGCAGCATTGACGGCCTCGCTGAATTGTTCTTGTTGGGCACTCTTCAGATTTAACGGGAAGAAACCGCGGCGGTCATGGTAGCCAAAGGCCGACGACGGGTTCTCAGGCGCTGATGGTGCTTCATGAGCTGCCGCCCAAGCAAACCGTGTCACCTCGTCCTGTACGTTCAGCGTCCTGAGGCCGTTCACGCCCATCCAGCTACTACAGCCCTGGCAGAGTATATTCGCTGTCCAATGCGTCTCGTTGACTCCAGAGCCCTTAAGGCGGAAGACGTTGGCATTTCCGTTCATGCGTGGGAGGGCATGGATGCTGCGAAGCGTCAGACTAAAACGTGCGTGATTGGGGCCCTTGGGACTTCTTCAAACGAGAAAAAGGGAGAGCGAGCTCTTACTTTGTTGTGCGAGATGTGACAATGACAGAGTCGCTGTTCGGCCAGGCGACAGTAAGAGGATTGTTAACCATCTCTCCTCCCCAAGCAAACCCAGCCCAGCCAATATCCGTAGGCGCGACGATCTGGAGGGCGACATCGAAGGGGGCGACAGCATTGGCGGGGACTGCTACGCGGTATCGTATTCCCATGGACGAAGAGAATTCCTGAAAACACAGGCTGAGTTGTTCATCGCAGTAGCGCTGCCCTGCGAGCACCTGCACGATGGACAGGCTGGTGAGGCAGAGTAGCTTGAGGATGCTCATGATCGCGTGACGGCTATGGCGGTTGGTTTTGTATGCGAAGAAGAGAGGTGGCTGTTGCAGCAGCAAACTGGTCCTTGTTTTTGTCTACCATCATGTCTTAGATAGAGACCCCTTCGCAACAGGCATACCTACGGTGGGGAGGCGTTGAGTTTCGTACAAAACCCCACATGAATGGCCTTGACAGAGCAATGTCTTCAAGTTCTCCTTTTCTGATGCTTCGTTCAGTGGCGGGAGCATCAAGAGTAGCCCAACACGGCAAGCTCCTGCACTACGTCCTTTGTCATGATTACTATCTCCTGGACCTGCATGGGACGGGTAGACCAGGAACCTTGGACGAGCCCCAGCTCCTTGTTCAACAGAGCGCGATATCTTGGAGAAGACAGGAGGCCGGTCCAGCAGCAGCGCCGGGTCCAGCGGTTGGGCACTCCGAGCAGCAGATTGATCTGGTTGAGGAGGTGCAGGATACCCTCGGAGAACAGTACCCCTTGCAGCCCCACTTCGACCAGAGGGATATCAGCAAATTTCATGTTCGGAAAGGCCAAGTTGGATCGGACAGGCCCATTCAAGAATCCTATGAGGCGAGCATGCTTCATTGCAAAGCACTTTTCGATTACTGTCAGCAGGTGAGAATAACTGGAGATGACAACAGAGGCAGTTGACAAGTCTATGATGGGATCTGAGGTTGCCTCCTCCGTGTCGTCACTGCTTGGGTCGGCTTCTGCCTGAAGATGAAGATGCGTGAGCATCAGGGTGCACGCCCAGGGCATCTGTGTCTTGCGCGGCTGCTCAAAGTAGTCCTTAGCCTTGGCCTTGGACGCCGCCGTGCTCCCCCTCCGATGCAGAGCCTTGAGGACGCCCAGAAATTCTTGCGCCATGGCAAACATTGCTTGGATCGCTTCCACGGGAGTGTAACCGCGTTTCGGGGCACAATAAAAGGTGACAAAATCGACATCTGGACCTTGCTTCGTCCATATGTCGCGGAGAGCTCGAAGCCTGGCGTGGATCGCAGACAGGGATTGGAATACTGCGTCCACTTTCTGAATCTCGGTGGGCCCAGAGTCAGAATTGGCTGAGGGAGAAGTGCTGGAGATGAGCCAATTCTCAACCGGCAACATCTCGTCTACAACCTCAGTGACCGTAGGTGAAGTGTCGGGAAACGCCCAATCTGTAAAGAAGGCACTGCCGGCAAGGCTGTTGTGCCAAAGCTCACCAGACTTTGGAGAATCCATTGAGCCAACCCTTCCGACGCCTTCAATCATGTTGTCGTCTAAGGGTGACCGCCTCCGCGCCAGGGCAGCTCTCGTGACAGGTCTCCCCACCCTCCGCTGCGTCCCGGGTTCGCACCGGAAACCGAGCCTTGTGCATCGGGAACAGGCCGATGCAGCGTCGGCCGGCCGCAGGCAGCGGAGCTTGTGCTGCCGGCAGCGCTCACAGGCCGACCGGACCTGGTTCGGGTGCGGTGATGAAGGCATTACGGGTCGCTCGCTGTTGCAAAGTTCACTCTGTGCATGTATCCGCGATTGTGGCGAGCGAAATCCAGGGCAAGAAGAGGAGCGAGCAGTCAATTTCTACAGAGTGGTTGTGGAGTGGACTGGACATTGTGTCAGATCGGAGGCTTTGACAGCTGAACCGGAGGCTTTCGGAGCAGCATCAAGCCGCATCTCAGACGCCCCATGCATCGGCTGCTCGGCCTGGGGATTGCGATCCCTGCCAGGAGGCGGCGCAGGAGGCGCAGAAGCAGCGAGTCAAGATACGAGAGCCGGACGAGATCCGCCGTCTGTCGTTCCTCGATACCACGACAACCCTCGGAGCCTCCTTGAGGGACTCATGCTCGTCCTAAATCTTGTCGAGGCAACATGGCCGAGTGGTTAAGGCGACAGACTCGAAATCTGTTGGGTTCGCCCGCGTCAGTTCAAATCTGGCTGTTGTCGTACATTTTTGGGGCCCCACGCTGCACTCCGGCGTGCTAGTTCCCTTTCCCTTTTTCTTCTTTACATTTTTTTTTTTAATTTTTTAAATCGTATTATCTGGGCATTTTGTTCCTTGCTGCCTTAATTATTCTAATGATATAATCATTACCTTTTTATTGTCGCTTCTCTTTCATGGCTTTCTCATCGTACATTCTTATCAACCAGATTCAATCGCCTTGTGGAAGAAAGTGTTTTGGGGCCAAGGTGGAGAATTCACCTCTCATGCTTCTTATACGTGAGAACCCAATGCGGTAAAGACGACACATACACACATGGTAAGATCGCGGCATTCAGCAGATGGAACCGAGAAGCAAATTGCTTAATCATGAAGTCGTTCTATATTCACATGTGGCACCTACTGAGGCTGACCATCACAAGAAATCTTTGATAGCATCCCAGAAAGCTTGAGGGTCCTCACACATGGGTAGATGGCCAGTGTTGGGCACAATCTTGAGCTCCGCCCCATCTTCACCAATCATCTCCTGGAAGCCAGCCATGGCCTTGGGCAGCGCGCCTTTGCCGTCACAATCGCCAACGGCCAGCAGTCCCGGCACAGAGCATCCCTTCAGCTTTGGCTTGAGATCGTAGTCCCAGAGCGCCGTGCAGCTGAATTTGAAGCCCTCTACGTCGTTTTGCGCAATCATGTCCCACATCCACTGCGATACGTCGGGCTTGTCCATGGTTGCCGGGTGGAACCAGCGAGCCACTGTCAACCCGGCCAGCTTCTTGATTCCCTCGCCGTTGTCTTCTTCCGCCACGGCGATTCGTTCTTTCCACGCGTCGGTGTTGGCGGAGCTCGACGCCGCGTTGAAATCGCAGGCGATGAACTTGCCAAGCCGCTCAGGGAAGCGGAGAGCAAAGTTCAAGGCCGTAGCACCACCCATGGACACGCCAACCACAGCGTCCACCTTTGTTATCCTCAGCGCGTCGAGGAGCGCGGCAAGGTCCTCGGCTACCCTGTCGAGAGTAGCAGCCACAGGAGGCTGTGGCACAGCGTGGCGACCGCGCGTATCGTAGCGCAGAATGCGAAGATCCGGGCGCTCGCGTTTGAGAATCTTGATGAGCGGATCCCACATGTGCAAAGAGGTAAGAAGTGAGTTGCAAAAAGCGACGGTCGGCGCGCCAGCTGCGACGCTTCCCTCCAGGCGGTAAGGTATCGTAAGCGCGTCTGCCGTGGTAACATAGGATCTGATCACAGCATCCGAGCCGGGTGTTGTCACCGTGTCCGAGTTGGCCGAGGTGAAAGCTGCATTACTGGGCAACTTCGACAGGGCATTTAATTCCCTCGGCGCTGGCCCAAACACGTAGAAGAGGGAGTGGACTCGTCTTGAGGAGGACGCAATGTGGTCAGACTTGAGATGTTTGTCAAAAAGTTCGACCTCATCGGGTGAAGCCATGGAGCCCTTTCCCAAGATCTTACTAAGATTTGCACTATCTTTGGCAAAGTCGTAGAGCGCAAGATATGTGATAGCCTTGTCGTTCTCAAGGGATGATGTTCTGAACAAGCGGCTCCTCTGACAGTCCACCGCATCCTCCATAAATTTAGCATGCTCACCGGTGAACCACGCTTCGAAATCTTGTGCAGCGCCTCCTTCTTCTTTGAGAACAAGCTCATCTGCAACCAGAAGCATGCCCTCGGCATCCTCGTCTGCGAGAGCTTCGATGGGCTTGAAGCTCGATGACTTATGCGTGTGGAGGAGATCGTAAAAGTATCGCTTCACGTCCACCTGGGCAATCGTCTCTGCCTCCCTCTTCGAGCGGTACTTACGCAAGGACGTGTATGTGTCAGTCTCGAGGTGCGACATGGAAGTCACATCGTACATGGCGAGAAATGTGGGCTCCCTTCCATCTGCGGCCTGATAACGAAGCCCGTTGGAAAAGATTTGGGGAAGGCGAAGGCGGGTCGGTCCATGTTCATTGTTGTACCACTCATGAAACTGATCGAGCGAGAGCCCGGGCTTGGGCTGCATCGACACATAGAGAATGCCTGGACCGGACATGGTGAGAGAAGCCAAGTGATGTAACTGCGTTGGTAGGATGACGGGAAGGCGTTCTCAGGCTCACGATGTAGTTGAAAAGAAAGAAAAAAAAAATGATAATGAAACTCTTCTGCCGCCTGAATGAGGTTATTAGAGAGGATGAATACCAGGAACAAATGGCAACCATCGTCAATTATTATCCTGCTTTGGTGTCATTGTGGGGCCGACACTAGGAGGCGTTCCGGCCGGTCGGCAAATGACGACGGGATCAGTTCAAACCCCGCAGCTCACGGAGGATGAAGGTTTACCCAGCGCCAGAAATTGGCTGCCGCTAAGTCTCTGGCCGAAACACGAGAAACAAGAAACAGTGGTTGAGTTGGCAATGGGCTTTCAAAATTGATACATGAGGCTATACAGAGACCGCCTGGGCCGTTACACTTCACTTCATTGATCGCACACAAGAACAATACCGCAGAGCCGAGGCAAACAGTCGCAATTGCATCGCCAAAGCCAACCCACACATGACAGAAAAATTGAGCCTAGTTGAACAGCAGCAGTAGCCGTGTTAATAGTTGGCAAGAATGCCGATTTATTTTCGCAACTTTCTGCTGCCGACAAAAGCAGATCATGCTCAACCCAATTCAACAACATGTTTATCCCGGAAAGCTTACCACAGCTATACTAAGAAGCTTATATCCCATACTATCCTCCTAACGCATTGTCGTCCTGCCCATTGCCGCCGTGGATACGTCTAACACCAGTATTTTTTGGGTCTCGTCAGCCTCAGCGAGATCAGGCAAGTGGTGCTTGGTATCCTGCCAGGTCTTGACGGCCACTGTAGCTTGCTTGTCACCGTCCCACAAGAAGGGAAATCCATCATGGAGTCGCTCAATTTTAAGGAACCAGCCTGGAATTATCACACCTTGACAACCTGACTCAAAAGCTATCTTACTCCGCAAGAGCAGTCAAGCCCTTTCAATATGGTTTGGTATGGGAATGCTACGAGCCTCGAGAGTGGAGTTGCATAGACCAACAGACTGACGAGCGAAAGCCTTGTAGCTGACGATCCGTCTTGGATTGCTCACAATCCCGACCCTGATACGCGTAACCAGACACTCATTGACATGTTTCTCGAGACAAAATCTTCGAGGTTAACAATCTTCGAGAACCTCAACCAGTCATACCCGGGAAACTATTTACGAGCCGCCTGCCATAAGGCATAAACCAGGCTTGGAGGAAGCTAGTTTGCAACTTGCGACACTATCTGGCTCCTTCATGGTTGACGCTAGCTTATTCTTCCAAGCCAGAGGTAGTGTATAGCAAATGGGAGAATCCCACTTGTCTCATCCAAGGGCTTCACCGATACCGATGATGCGGTCGCACTTCAGCGTCGCCATGCCAGGATTCTTGTCTAGCCTTCCTCAATTCGTCCAAGAGCTCTCCGATGCCGCGGCGGTGCAATATGCCAATCTTTGTACGGCCCAACTGTTAGCAATCTGCAACCTACCCGACGGCTGCGTAATGAGCGTGCGATGCATGCAAATGGAGCTACCCACGATATCTGACAAGACGAAATGCCTGCTGCGGGGGTTTTGTTCAGGGTGCTTGTCAGTTCCTAATACACGTAAGAGCTATCCCTCCACGGCAAACCGGTTCGCCAATAATGATTATGAGAAACAGATTGGGCATAAAAGTCAGTTAAAATGATGCCTCATTATTTCTCCTCCTTCAACTACCAACCACATAGCCTAGCCTAGAGCCAGAGTAAGGCATCATGTTACATCCGCCCGCCTCACATGCATTATGTGGTAGGCCTCCCGCATCAGCTCCGCTTCGCGCTTCAAGAGCGACATGTCGCAATAATCCACACTGACAGAAATACGAGCTTCGTTCTCGGCGCGTCTGCCTGATGAGGAGCAGTCGATGGCAGCTAGTTTTCCCATTGCAACAACAATTTCCGGCTTTATCTGCGCACGCTGCAAACTTACTGAAATCTTCCGAATCCTTCGAAACAAGAACTGAAACCTGAAGACTGGCTTCTCTATTCAGTATCTACGCGAAAATTGTTCAAAAAACAATGCAGGTGTTTCTCGGAAATGTACCTTGTGATCTGTCGCGTCACGACCTTAATGATGCGCTGGTCCCGGTCATGAGAGCACTCAAAGTCGGCGAGTGGAGGTGCCAAAAGCCAAGACACAAAAATTTCTCCCTAGTTACGTTCCTTGAGGAATCAGATGGTGAGCGCTTTCTGAGAAAACATCAGGAACGGAAACAACAACAGTCTTCACAGCCGAGTCAACTGCAACAGTCTTGCAGTAGCAAGGTTTGTGATGCTAAATCCCCTACGATTGCGCGGCTCTGGCTGCTGCAGACACCGATATTCGTTAGTAAGGGCAACAAACCTGCTAGTAAACATTTGCTCCGTCAAATGAAACATGGACGCCAGAAACACACGGCAACGCCCAGGCCTAAGTCTGCAGAACCTACAGTGACTTGCGCGGTCAAGCAGCTATCTTGTGGGCACAGCATTTTCCTTCCTGGGGGCGATATGCCAGCATTTGTCGAACAGACAACAATACCAGTCTTGGCAAGCGCAAAGTTCGGCCGGCGCTTCCTGGTAATCACTTTCCCGGATGCTTCGCGCATGAGCGTATCTTTCACTATTGTCGAGAGCTGGGTAGTCAATGTCAGCAGTACTACCTTAACCATGATCCTCAAGGAGCCTCCACGATGCTTCAAGAGCGTTGGTGCTGTCATTAAGACAGTCAATAATGGTCCCAAGGCTTCGAGATGTTTACATGTACCATCGTGGCCAGACCATGGCCAGTACATCGCGAATTGTCTTGTCTACCAAATTGCCTTCGTCGGCAACGACTTCAATGAGCTTGTCGATCATCTGAACTCGATCGAGTCTGTGTCTCTCACGGATTGGGAACTGACTACCGTCACCGTACCAAAACCGTTTACGGAAGACTACGGAACAGCATACGAGGCTCTACAACGTAGGATGTTGACCCTGGAGAATCAAGATGGCCCATTGCCATATCCCATACGCTTCCAGGTCCATTCTCTGGTTGACAGTGCTCAACTGCATCCACTCAATGCATTGAAACTCCTCAAAATCATGGAAAATATATTTTCAACCGACTTCAATGGAGGCCCTGTACCGTTCACGGTCAAAGCGGTCAGGCCACATTCAGTGAAAATACCTTTTGCTAGTCCTGGACATCGGGCCACCGACTTCGATCCTCAACTACTTATGACAAAAATCTTGAAAGAAGAGGCAAAGAATCGCCGAGATGGTATGAAGTTCGATTCTATCTATGGTGGTCTGCCATTGGCGGCTAGCCAATTTTGGGTTTTCAAAGCTATGGTGACGCCAACGAGAATCAAACTGGAAGGCCCGGAGCTTCAACGCAAGAACAGGGTAATTCGTATGTATGAACGGCGCACAGATCACTTCCTTCGCGTTATTTTCTGCGAAGAAAATGGCCAGGAACTGCAGATCGATAATAACATCAGCAACAATGCTGTGTTTGAGCGATACAGGATGGTGTTTCGAAACGGCATTCGTGCTGCTGGGCGTCACTTTTCATTCCTCGCATACTCGCATTCTTCCTTGCGTGCGAACACAGCTTGGTTCGTGGCTCCGTTTTTAGATGAAAACCAGCAAATTCAAAACTGGAGAACAATTCTGAAAAGCTTGGGCAATTTTACCCATCGTAGTCCGGCCAAATGCGCAGCTCGGATTGGGCAAGCCTTCTCCGAAACACCTTATGCAGTTAGACTTTCCGAGTGCGGAATTGATGTCTCTTTCATGGATGATGTCAAGTCTGCGGATGGCTTTCGAGTGTTCAGCGATGGCATCGGCACGGTGTCTCGGGACGCTCTGAAGGAAATACTGCGGCATTTGCCCCGGGCTTCAATGCGATCCACATGCCTCCAGATACGATTGGGTGGTGTTAAGGGCATGCTTTCTTTGAATTCAGAACTCCACGGGAAAGTAATTTGGATACGAAAAGAATCCATGATGAAATTTGAAAGCGACAATATGGACGAACTTGGAATTTGCAACATGGGTTCTAAGCCTCTCAAGATGTACCTGAACAGACAATTGATCAAGATTATGGAAGATATGGGAACAAAGAAGGGCTGGTTTCACAGACAGCTAGGCAAGGCCGTGAAGGAATTGCAAGAAGTCGTTGCAAATTCAGAACGAGCCAGCTCATTTCTGGAATCTCAAGGTATTGGGGTCAACATGGGGTTTCCGTGGTTCATCCAGCAACTACAAAAAGCAGGCGTCGACTTCAATGAGGACGAGTTCCTGAGGTCTATTTTAGAGCATGCAATCTTGCGAGAGCTCAGGCGACTGAAACATAAAGCGAAAATCCAAGTTCGTCAAGGAGTCACCCTGTTTGGAGTATTGGATGAGTATAGCTTCCTTGAAGAAGGTCAAATCTATGTCACATACGACAGAAAGCACAGAACCTTCTGGGGTGGCAAACACGTTCCCATCCGGGACGGCAATGTGCTTATTACACGTTCACCGGCTCTTCATCCAGGAGATGTACGTATTGTGCAGCACGTTACGCCACCAGCGAATCATCCTCTCCGAAAGCTCGGCAACTGCATAGTCTTCAGTCAAAAAGGAAGCCGTGACCTTCCAAGTCAGCTTGGTGGTGGTGATTTAGATGGAGATCTCTACAGCGTCATTTGGGACCCTGGAGCTATCCCAATGGGACAATTTACTCCAGCAAATTACCCTCGTGAGGATGCGGCGGAATTGGGTCGCGATGTCACCCAGGAGGACATTGCAGACCATTTCATAGATTGTATGAAGACGCAAAAGCTCGGCATCATCGCCATCCGCCATCAAATCATTGCGGACATCAAACCCCTGGGCACAAGGGATGAGGAAAGTAAAAAGCTAGCCGAATTGCATTCAGCAGCTGTTGACTACGCTAAGACCGGCAAAGTTGCAGAGCTAGGCTCACTACCCAAAGCACCCAAGACACGGCCTGACTTGTGAGTAATGTGTTCAACGGCGAGGGGAACGCATTTTACTAATGAACGCGGGTTCCAGCCTGGCCCCTATACCCCCAAAAGCTTATCATAATCGCCTTCAATTGGCCCACGTTGCAGCTGATGAATCGGACGCTGAGGGTGATGAACTGGGCTTTGGTCGTACCAAGCCTAAATATCACCTTTCTGAGAAGATTCTTGGCGAGCTATACCGAGCTGTGGACGAGAGGAGGATTTGGAAAAGAGACATAGCTCCGCGTGCCACCGCGACTGGCACGAGGCGCCAGTCCGTTTGGTCGCAGGTGTTCGAGCTGGTAGAATCCCGTGTGATGGCCCGCGGGCTGAAAATCAGCTTCGAACATAAGCTGCAAGAGGCCCGACGTCTACGAAAGATGTAAGTTCTCGCGTTTGTTCTTCCCTTTCTGGTTGACGCCAAATACTCAATGCTCTACCAGGTATGAATCGGCAATCTTAGACAAGATGTGGGAGCATTCAGAGAGCTCCAGGAAAAGTCTGTCTGAGCAAGAAGTGTTTTGCGGCTCCATCCTCAACAAGAAAAGTGCGCAAACACGACGACAGCGCGATTTTTCCTTGAAACTACGAGAGCAAATGGAGCGTATCGGCGCCTTGTTCGTGAGGCTCATCCGCGGTCAGAGCAAGGCGGAGGACGGCTCCTCGGGCGATCTGGAGGGGGCGAATGAGTACGATGCGCTAGAATTGTCCTGGGCTTGTTTGGCGGTAGCGACTTCAGAGGATGACCCCTCGTCCCAGCTACGACGTCCGAGCCAAAATCTTACGAGTTTCGCTGTTGTCGCGGCATGTTGTCTGATGAAAGAATTGGATCAGATGTCGAAAGTCTTGGGCACAAGAACCACCGCACACAATGCCCGTGGTCGACGAGTTAGATTGGTGAGGAGTAGGTGATACATGCTCAAGAGCTGGCGCCTCTATTGTATGGCCAGCACTCAAGGCAATCATTGTTGGCCAACAGAAAATCTGCGTCGTGTGGCTGTAAATTATTATGTGGCTCGAGGCCCCGGTTCCACGGCGAGCATGACCCGCTCCGCGGTCCGGGGAGGCCCCACCCCCGCCGAATTGGACAAGCTGGGTCGTGGCACGAGTGCCGAGATTGATTCAGGGCCCGAGACATTGTAGATTTTGATCCTGCTGAGGTCCATTGGGAGACTTTCCTTTGGGTTTCATATAGTTTGCAGAAGCGTCAGATAGACAAGAAAGTTTCATGAGCTCTCCTTCCACGGCACGGATGATGATTTGTTGGGGCGCGTCCGGGCAAGCTCGGCTAGTTGAATCTGTATAAAATGTTGATTGACTGGGGAACTGGTAGTTTTTCACCCGCAGCCATGCAAACACGGCTGCAGGCCAGGCTCGGAACGATTTGCTGAGAAGTGTGCCTGCTGGTCAGCCTCAGGGTTTCGGTGCGGCTGCCATTTGGAACCCCGCGGCCAATTGAACCGCACAAGCCAACAACCCTGTCATGGACGAAGCGTCCATTGAGTAACATTGGTGACGGCTACTAGGCAAGGCGCACTTTGTTCTCCCTTCTCTCCACAATCGTCATCTTGCACTGCTTCCCTCAGGTTTTGAGCTGGAGCGCTGCCGCCTGGAGTGTCACCGAAAGAACGTCTGGCTACCACCAACCACGACCGTGTGGGAGCCTCGGAGCAACGACGCGGTGCAGTTTGCCGGCCTGGCGGCCTGTTAGTTACCTCAACGTTTATTACTCGTGACTAATCGCGGCGGGCGAGTCGCCTTTCGTTTGAGCTTGATCCCTTCTCCAACGCAACGCCACAAGGGCGTTATTTTCACAACGCAAAATCAATTCACCCTGCCAGCTTTTTGATCACCACCGTCAATCAATCACATGTGCCAGCTTGGGATGAAGCGAGGAGAAGATTGACCTACCTTGGTCGATGTTGCTTGCAAACGCATCCTTTATAGCGCGTCGCTGATGGGCCAGCGGTACCCTGCAGGCTTGGTAAGTTGCACGCTACAGGCTACAGCATCACGACGGCAGCTGGCAGACCGCTGGAGGGTGGCATCTCCGGCGCAATTCCAAAGCAACCCAGAGCCGTGCATGGTAAGAAACTTCTGGCTCCTCATAAGTCTTGCGACCTGTCTCCCTCATCCACGGTGCGAGCGTTTATTAACTTGTAGGGGTCATCATCATCAGCAGCAGCAGCACCCGCACCTGTACTCACCCCCACTATTTAGACGCTCCGTACAGCTAAATGCTTGGTTGACGTCTCGGCCACCCATGACAAACGATACGTTTTCTTTGTGCAATCACTGCGGAAAGTAAGTGAAGGGGACCAAACGTCCTTTCACCGCCAGGATGGAGGCGACGAGGTCGCCAGAGAATGATAGCATCGAGCCGGCGCCTCTGGACTGCTACGAGGTCGCTGCTCGCTCGGCATCGCTCTCGGCGGAGCCCTCTACTGTCGCAATGCAGCACATCTCACGACCACAAAAATGTCTCTCTCACGAGACACAGCCAAAGGATGGAGTCGCAGTCTCGCATCTACCAACGCCTTTGCCTTTGGCTCTGGCTCAGGAATCTTCCAACCCGTGGATCAGCCATTTCGTGGCGCTGCCACCGGAGCTACAGATCATGACGCTCTCCCACCTCGACTTTGGAGACGTGGAGCGGCTCCGGCGTACGTGCCGTTTCCTCAGGACGCACATATCGAAGCCCATGATGCGGGTCATCTTCCGCGACCTCCAGTCGGCCATACTGTCGACCTGCAGCCTCTGCATCTCTTCCCAGCGGTACAACAAGGACATTGTTCTCACGGAACCAACTCACGTACGGCACCCCTTCTCCAGCAAATGCGTCAGGTGCCTGGTAGTTCGCGAGGAGTTCATGGTCGACACCAAATATACCCTCGGCTGCGGCACCGATGCCTACATCTGCCGCCTCTGCGGCTATCCAGTCCTCGTCATGAGTGATTCAGATGACCATCACGTTCATACTACCTGCCAACGTTCCTATCTTCGACGCGGCCTGCTGTTCTACCGTGCCGCTTTCATCCAAGCCCTGGCTCACATAATCGGCACGTCGCTCTGCTGGGCCTTTTACGATGACCAAGCCGTAACACTAGGTTGCACAACGGTGAGATCTCGCTGCCGGCTGACTTGAAGGAGACCATGTACTAAAGAAATGTATAGGCCATATTTTTCATGGCAATCTGGGCGTTCTTGTTGTTCTACCTGCGCAGACTCTCCAGGCTCGGACGCCACACAAGGACATGGCATTGGTCGTGTTTGTTGGAGGTCGCCATGTTTGCACTTTGGGTATTGATTGTCTACGACATAACCAAGCCGACAAATGGTTCCCGGCCTAGGATGGGCGCTTCAGCCGTTGCGACGCTTACGTTTGCGGCGTTGAACCTGTAAGTTACCCCATGAGTCTGTTGCTAAGGCAGTGTACGAGACTGACATCACTGAAGCGTCATCCGCGCCTTGAACTCGGTCGGTTTCTTTTTGATGGTATGCGAGATCAAATACTGGCAGCGAAATAAGCCAGACCCCAGCAGGCTCAGTCGCCTCTTCACAAAGTTCATCACCACTATGTACCACTGGACATACCCAGATGCAGTCCATCAGCAGTATCCAGCCTTCTGGTTCAAAGCACCACCACTATATACGAGAACATTCCGAAGATTTCGATGACGAAGTTTCCCTTGTATTGGTGGCTGTATTACAGGTGCCACTCCCTGGGATGGCGGCATTGAGGCGGGCGGTCCGGGTTTCTTACAGACATGATTTGGGCATAGCGATGGGTTCGAGCAACGATTGTATGTTTTGACAGCGAGGTTGGATGACGGCCCGCTTCGTTATCACCAGGCGTTGAATAGAGAATTATGACATTTCATCATTGTGGCATTTCAATGCTTCATTCATTACACTAGCGTACAAGTCGATGCTTCGCAGAGTA